>SMLS01034217.1:0-14711 GCA_004785975.1 Popillia japonica | reverse complement strand
AGTTTTACCCTGATGTATTTCAATTAAACATTCCTCCATAATAATAATAATTCATGCGTTCACATCCCCAATAGCTTGCGCCAATTGCAGGAGCCATCGGCTGACCATGAGTTATTATTATGCCTGCGGCTGTAGACAGACTTAAGATGTTGCCCTCCCGCATTTGCCATGGAATTTGGGAAACTACAGAAAACCAAATTCAGAAGAGGATACTGGGGTTCGAACCCAGGACATGGACTTTGTACGGTTCATTTGGACGCAGTTCTACACGATCCATATTTGACTAAAGATCTAGAAAAATAGTACGATATATTTGTCATCGTTCAAGATATATCTTGTACTCGCTATTGCTGTATTTCGGTTTGATTGATAAAAAATACATAAAATATCTCTTTCTCTTCGTTGGTGTACGCGTGTCTTTAGTTTTTCCTCTGCCGCGCCAAATAAGTGCCGCAACCAAAATAATAAAAGGAGATTTTTTGGTTTTTTTACAAAAATCTCAGAATTTCATTTGTTAACAACTTTGCCAAATTTAAACCTACCGCCTATATTCAATAATAAACGAGATCGCAATGGTGAGGATTGAAACTGAATCAACCCGCATATACTTACTTCCTCGGCCCTTATTAAAAAAATATATACATACGTAGGTCGGGCGGTGTAAAATACAAAACAGTATTATTTGTTAGATTGTTGTATACCTATAGTAAAATTATGATATATTCGACCTTATTACATCTTTAATAATACTTATTATGACGACATGTACCATAAAAGGCTGTTGTTGATTATTGATTTTAACGTAGGTAGTTGCAAACTGGTACCAAATCAACAATGCCAAATCAATATCTACTGTCTCATAAAACAATTTCTAAATTAATATACTTTACTAGAAATATACTTTTCGTTATAATGCAATCTCAAAAATTTTAATTCTTAAACAATAACATATTGAGCAGCCGCAAATAATCGTTTTTTTTTGTTTTTTGAAAAGCACGTCTTATAAAAACTTTAAAAAATGATTTTATTGAAAAATCCTATATTTTACATAATAGAATCTTTTTGCTCAATTCGTAAGTACCTCGCAATGACGGAAAACTATTACTCTTACGATATAGTCCGAAATCTGACGGCATCTCTTAATTTTCTGAGAGCTGCCACACATTTTTATCAACCTTTATTTTTAGATAGTTTATTTCTTATTTTCGAAAGAATACACTTTCATTTGTTCTATAGTATCTACGTTTTATTTAATACAGATCCAAGATGCTGCAAGTCATAATTACAGACCCAAGAAGCTTGGGAGCCCTTCTTAAAATTTTTGGTATAACAAAAATTAAAATCATCATGTATTTATTTTAGTTTCTTATATGGATTGAGCCACATAAGAACTCACACTATTAGCCGATATTATTTTTACTAATGATTAAAATAATCTAATTAATAATATACATATATTTTTGTTTAGTTGTATTAATAAAAAATGATTTCGGACAGTGTATTTAAAAACAAATGACTGACTTTTTTTTGTTCATACAGCGATGACACTTTAAATAAAGATCAAAAAGTAGAAGTATAAATAACATAGTACTAGTAGTACTACAACATAGGTATAAGTCATATATGTACTACACTCATCATTACCTGTTCTCCAGTCAAAAATAAAAAAAAAACCGCGAAACGAACACTATATATAAACAAAATAGTATAATCTCACTTTTTTGTTCCACGCGTTTTCTCTCACAGACTTGCAGTAACTTCACTATTGTGGATTGCAACACTAAGTAATAGCTCATATGATTCTAATATGGTGATCAGCAGATTGATGGTTCTACTCATTGTTGTGAAAACGGCGGGATCTCCCATTTTACCTTACCATCCTGTTTTAATCGATTCTATTCTATATTTCAAAAAATTAGAACTTAGGTTTGTGGTTTGCGTTGCATTACGATCTGGTGATCTCTTGCTAGGCTAGGGTTTGCCCGCAGTACCCTATCCAGTCTAAGGGATTTAACAACTACAATAGTTTCAAGGAGGGCATGTCTCCCCCGTGTACGATTACTTTGCCGAAATAGCAAAAAAATTGAGTGGTAGACTAAAAAGGTTGCTATTATTTCTTCGTACTAGATAGGAAATTCGGTAAAAGAAGAGAGGTACTCTATCTTTTTAACAGGTAATACAAACATATAATGGAATAAAAAGCAAGAATTATTTATTAAAAGAATTTAATGAAAAAGTATTAAAAAGTGATTTGTGTTGTTTTACAATATAAAAAATACAGATTTTACAAATATGCGTAAAATACAATTAACACATGCACAAGCCTGCAAACTACCAAACCACATACTAGCATAATCTATCCATTATAAACATTGCAACTGAACACAACTTTAGAGAATTTCAATTGTCGATATTGCTTAACAATAATCAGTCAAAAAGCCTCACTTTCATGCAAAGTACATCTAAATATGTTCAAATAAAATGATAAAGCAAACTTTATGCTATAGAATTAAATAAGTCATAAAATTTGTCAATATATATATGTATATAATCCATAAAACCATTGAATGAAGAAATACAAACATACACAACACTGCTTACATTCAGTACACAGAAATCTCAAGTAGATTACAATGAACTTTGCAATGTATCGGAGATTTTTGTCAACTTGTTGATGGTAGTGTTCGATATCTTTATACCCCTTCAATCAACAGTAAAACTAAATAACCCATATATAAGATAATTAACTAATATATTTTAAAATGGAAGACTTCTTATGTAACTAATAATCAAAGTAATCAGATCTATAAATTGTACTTTTATGTAAAATGAAAATTGTTAGTACTTATACACGAAAAATAGATAATGGACGGATACGTTATGTATCATTATCTTTAGAATATTCATGGTATTAACAGTTCAATATTGGGAGACTGCAATTTTGCAAATATTAAATATTGTGAATAGACAGCAAGCCAACAATATACATTGTATGACATCCACAACCATATACACAATGTATACAAAACAACTTGTAAATAAATATAATAACCTCCTAGCAGCCATAATCCAAAAATAAATTGGAATAAAACTAAAATTCCCAGTCCGATTAAAAATGGAATCATCAATCCACGAGTCATTGAACGTATACCAAGCACTAATAAACCACATGCTCCAATTAGTAAAATCAGGAATGCGATAGCAAATCCACCAACAATTTTCATAGACTGCTTTACATCGGCTTCAAATAATGGGTTGTATAGTTGCGTAGAATCTCCTCCATCCATATCAAAACAAATAAATGTAATTAATACTATGCTAATAGCACTAATATAAAATGCTATTGCTTTACATGCTTCTTTAATATCTTCAATCCATAAGCAAGGACTCCAAAAGGCGTCTAAAGGTAGTAGACCCATGGTCAAATTGAGATTCAGTTATGTTTTAAACCCTACAACCACAAACATAAATTATTTTGAAATTTGACACACCCTATAATACAAATGACTAACCTAACTTTCTAATTTAATTAATACCACTCATGAAGATGTAAACAACATAATTAAGTAAGGATTGCCATCTTATTACTGTGCATGTTCCTAAAATTATCAAATTTGTAAAATATCAAGTTTTACAAGCAAAATACAAATTAAAATTTTTACTATAACAACTCCTATTCAGTAAATTAAAAACTTCTTATACTGGAAGTGACTGGAAGATTCATATTTTAGCACAAACGTTCAGTATATTTTATTAGGTCTGTTTGTTTGGTTGCAAGTATGGTGTAGTCACATACTTATACCGATCGTTTTGAGAAATAGGATGAATAAATCCAGGAAGAGGTAAGGAGTATGAAAATTCTCGAAGTGGGGACGCGTGTGAGTCTATGAACGGTGTATTGGTGGGGACGTAGCTCCCTCCACCTCCTCCCGCTTTAAATATCCTATGACTCAAAACGACCGGTATATACCGCGTAAAGGGACGTCCGACCGGCGCAAACACGGGCGCTCCTATTTTGAAGACAATTCTGCGAAGTGGGTAACCCAATATACTTAGTAGTTGGTTGGTTTGTCTACATTCATATAAAGACATATACTAGGGTGACAGAGTAAAATAGACACCAGGTAAAGATTTATGGCTACGTATGTAAATATTAGTGCTGCAGATATCCGACAAAATTAAGATCCGGATCCAAAACTATCCGGATATCCGAATCCTTGGATCCGGATTCGCTATCCAAAACCGCAGATCCGGATCCACTATCCGAAACCTCGGATCCGGATCCGCTATCAGAAACTTCGGATCCGGATCCGCTATCAGAAACCTCGGATCCGGATCCGCTATCCGAAACCTGGATTTAGCAGAAAGGTCCCACTGCACTCTTTTATTTTGGTTGGAATTAACCGATTTGTGCTTCATAATTGTTACTTCATATTTCTTATTTATTTAGTAATTATTATTGGGTTTCTCTTCAGACCAAATACATACCTTTTGTTCCCGATTTTTCATTTTATTTATTTATTTAACATACACATAAAGTAGTTGTTTTCTTCTTAAAACGTTGCACATAGCAATATCTATTAGCTACTTATAGTAATATTAATGAATAATATTAATTTGTTTTATTATTTTACAAAGCCAAATGTTGGAACGTAAAACATTTTTTCTTTACTATTTTTTTTAATGTTAGCGAGAACTCGCAAACAAAATAATCTTATTGATACAAATCTCATAAAGAATGCAAATTTGATGATTTTCAATAGCAGATTCGGATGTGAGGTTTTGGATAGCAGATCCGGATCCGAGGTTTCGGATAGCAAATCCGGATCCGAGGTTTCGGATAGGTGATCCGGATAGGGAATCCGGATAGTGGATCCGGATAGCACTCAGATCCGGATATCTGGATAGTAAATTATCCGGATCCAAAATTATCCGGATCCGGATAGCAGCTCTAGTAAATATCCAAATTCTAAGAATTAAGTAATAAATGTCTATTGACATTAGGGTATTGGCTAATGTATAGAAGGAATTAGGTCAGAGTTTAGTATTGTTACAACTATTCCACGCTTACAAGGTTCGATAGATCTTAACGAAGCAAGAACGACAACCGCGTGCAAGAATGAGTAGGGGATTTGCATTTTTCCATGGCCAGGGCACTTACCGGACATGAACGCAATTGAAAATGTGTGGCACATACTTCAACAAAATATGGCCAAACTACCCCGGAAACCTAGTAATAAAAATGAACTTGTAGCTACTGTTACAGAGGAATGGCTAAATATGTATATCCGAAGAGACCATTAATAATGTAATAGATTTCATGCCCCAACGAATTGCAATTCTTCACACCAGCAAAGGTGGATTGACTAAATATTAAGTACATTTAGTAATTTCAAAATATGTTATGTATATAACTAGAATAATTTTTTTATTTTAATTAGTAAGTACGTGTCTATTTTACTCTGTCACCCTAGTGTACCTTCATATAAAGATTTATTAATACCAATGTTAATACTGATACGAAATACTACATACATAATAGTACAATGCTTTCATTTAATAGCAAAACCCTAGTGATAGTTAAGTGGATATGCAACCCATTTAACAGTATGGTAATACGTATTTAAAAGTAGAATTCGCCCAGAAATTTTATTTACATATATTGACAATTAAAATTTGATAGGTTAATAACGAATTAACGAAACGGTAATTAAACAAATGCGGAATAAATTAAAAATGACAACAACGAGGCAAACAGAGGCGTATAAAAACTGTCAAATATCAACTTTGCAACTGTCAGTTTCCACCGATTAGGGACATTGTTTGTTATACCAACATATTATTCACGTCATCTTACATCAGAGATCACGTGGGTTTTGATTCTAAATGAAAGCTATGTATATTGTAATATAAGTGTACAAGTAAGCCTTTAAAGCACGTGCGACATGTTTAAAAGCACGACGCGAAGCGGAGTGCTTTTAAATGGCGCAAATGTAATATTGTTATGTACGAAGTCATTGGCTGCATTCATAACAACTGAGCGCTCCGTAGCGATTAGTGATTACGTGATTACTGTTAGGAACGACACTATAATAAGCGAGCGATCAGTGAGCAATCGCCATTTTAAGTAACGAAAAAAATGTTGCTACTTTGGCAGCGATCAGCGATCACCAAACCATACGTACCATTCAAGTGTAAAAAATGTTTGCGTAAATCGCGTAAAAAAACGGAGTTTTTGCCGTTCAGTTGTGGCACTGATCGCTCCGTTGCGTAAAAGTAGCGCTAGATATGTTATGAACGCAGCCATGGCCAATAGTTTGAAATAAATATGAGGGGTGGGAGTTGTTGCTGTTAAACAATATTTGTCAAAGAAAAACTACTGGCTTTCAGAACTAGCGATTAGTGATTAATGTTATGAACGACGTTATAACAAGTGAGCGCTCAGTGAGCAACCGCCATTTTAGGTAGCGAAAAAAATGTTGCTACTTTGGAAACGATCAGCGATCACCAATATACCATTCAAGTGTCAAAAATGACATTTGTGTAAACCGCGTAAACAACGAACAATCTGCCGTCCAGTTGTAACACTGATCGCAACGTTATTAGTTATTACTTGGCAGCGTAGAAGTAGCGCTATAGGTATGTTATAAACGCAGCCAGTGTCGGATATAGCGCTCTATGGGTTCCGTATATAAAAGATTACCTCGACCTCGTAACATTTTTAACCAATCCAAAGAAAGGGCGCGACGCGTCATTTAAAAAGTAAAATAGTGTACTATCGCCGCCAAAAGTAGCGAATCAAACTGCAATAAAGCGCGTCTATTATAGGCTTTCGGTCTTGAATCGTTTATTCAGGTAAAATAACTGGGCAGTTGTACCAAGCCGTATACCTGCAGGCTAAAGGGCAGCACGCAATGAATTTAAACGAAGCGAATTATGAATATATTGGAAATAAATATGATGTGCTAAACTAATGTAGAACATAGCCAAATTAATTGAAGAAAAAGAAATTTTAGGATGAATTTCTCATGCAAAATATGATTCAAACAATAATTGCAAAAATTATAAAATTGTAGAATAGCACGTGTAACTATGGAACGACTTTTATATTATTTTATTTTTCGTAATAAAAAATATATTTAAAATTTGCCGTCATTAACGGTTCAAAATTCGTTGAAGAACAAGAACTTCAGAAGTTTTAGTCGGTTCAATAAATACTGCACTTACATTAATTTAAAAGACATTAGGAAAATTCCTAATGTCTTTTAAATTAATGTAAGTGCAGTATTATACGAATCCCCTTAAATAAGGGGATTCGTAGTAAATTTCTTTAAATATGATCGTCTCTTAATACCGCTTTCCGAACAATTCTATATCTATTTAATAATTCTAGTAGGCACTTATTTATAATATAGAGTAAATACAACGATGGTAAATGATATTATATATAATAGCTTTGCATTTCTTGCATATCCTTCTGCCTCAAATTTACCTGACTTAGAGACGGATCTCTAATTACAGTCGCCCAGTGCGATTAGTGGGATGTTACGCAGGTATACGAAAGGTCATATCGCTTGAAGTCTGATTCGCTACTTTTGGCGGCGATAGTACATAGTTGAAGTTAGTACATTATGCTGGAATTGCTAATAGTAAAATGAAGTATATTCTCACAAAAATAATATTTGAAAATACAATTACGATCATTGCGAAATACTAATAACATTTGAACGCATAAATACCTATGCTATGACAAATGTAAATAAGAGGACAATATTTGTAGAAACAAAAAGACCTACAATTTTTTTTTTCAAATTTCGTGGTAATCTATTTAAGTTTTACGTCTTTGCAATGTTCGGCTTGAAAATGTTTAATGCAAATTCTTTTATATTCAGTTGAAAATTCCTTTTTCTCATTTTTTAAGCCATAGATTTCTAATAGCGATAGCGAACCATTAAGCAGCTATGAAAGTTACTGTTTTTACAATATGTCAATCTGTATACCCAGCATATTTCATTTAAATCGGTCACCACCGTTGCCTGTGCTCCTTGTAAGTGAAATAATAGGATAGGATTTGATATTTTATTTGGACACATTTTAAAGTTTAGCAAACATGCAAACTACAGTAAAAAAAAACCAAAATTGTTGTTGTGAATTTTGGTTTTTCATAAAAAAAATCTCGGCAGTGGTCGTTAATTATATGTTAAAATGACCTAAAGAACTATTGCACCATTGCTGTAATTTGAATATGCGCAAATAGATGGCATTATGACCAATTAATGAAACTTTATTAATGAAAGAATCCATTGATAAAAGCATTTTCTATTGTCAAGATTCTAATAACAATAGCATTATTATTGTCGCTTCAACAAGATGGGAGGAATACCAGCTGGATCAATGTTACCAATATCTCATTAATGGAGAAGAAACATTTCTCATATCTTTCTTTTAAACCAGAAATGTCATTCATACTTTGTATAAGAATTTTGATTTAACATTAGAACAAAAAGTCTTTATTTATTACGTCTATAAAATATACCTAAGTTTATATTTGCCATTACTATATTTTTTTTTACTGTGTGTCTATATTGGCAGTTTGATAGTTATTGAGGAAACAATAAACAGAATAGAATTAAGATAAATATCAGTTTAATAATTAGTTTAATAAATAAATGTCAAATGTTTGTAGGCTGGCGGCACATTATTCACTAAGCTGGAACCATATTGGAAAAGGGATCGATAACGACCTGAAGTGCATAGTTTTAGCGACGGGTGTAGTGGCGTTATCCTATCGATTGCGACGTCGGCCGTCGTAACGTCACATTCCACGTCGTTACTTTCTCCGAAAAGGTTGTCTTTAAATATTCAGAAGATGATTACACATATCCACATCGGCCGATTCTAAGTAAGTACCTACAATTATATACCCTTTCAAGCAGTTAACAATTTTTCATATATATAATCTGTCGTAAACATGATCAGCTTATTATCTTTAACAACCAATTTTAAATAATGTTATCGGTGCATGAACACCAATGCACAATATGTAATATCAGATTGTTTGAATTCTAATAATGAATAATATGCGCGACTACGTATAAAAGTTTAACAGAATATTGTATCGTCACATTCATTACGTGTCATATTTATGACTATGCGAAAATTGATTATACTTTCTTTTAAGTTACCTATTTGAAGTAATTATTTCTAAGCTGTACATAATAAATTGTTTTCTATATTCTACAAAATTTTCGCAAGAATGTGATTTTATGTAAGAATTAAGGTATTAATATACCTATACATACATATTTCAGTTCAGGTGATAACATGCATTTAATAAGTATGTATATACGCCGACCTAGAGCAATCTTTTGGGCTTGGCAGTCTTATCCCTAAAGAAGGCACACCCTGATTAGAATTTTTTCACTGTCTAATAGTAACTTGCTTCACTTTTCTTTGTGATATAGCCGAAAATCACAGGAGATACTGGCCTGATGACGAAATCGTAAATTAGCAGTTCGAAATGTTGTTTTTAGTTAGTTATTACTAAAACTTGTATGTAGTAAGAAGGGTGCAGTGCTAAAAATTGTAAGGGATATTACAATAATCGTACTTTACAATAACGATATATTACCGATGTATATTTTCTTTAATGGATAATGATAATAGAGTTACACAAGATCAGTCAAATCTACTGGAATGTACCAAAATATTTTTGCAATTACATATATACATTCCAAAAAATCTAAGAAATGTTTGTTAGTTTTAAATAAACTCTATTTTAATTCTTTGTGCTATTGAGGAAATTATTGTCTATTAACTTTGTTGATGAAATTTACAATTTCGAAATTCGGATGAAATTTTAAAATACCCTTGTCTATGGAATATCTTCATCTATGTATTCTTGAATTATTAAGTCTTTTTAGTAAATTTTGTTAAGACGATGTTGAAGTAGACACTTGATTTTTTTCACATTTTTTAATAAAATGTGACAGTGATACAAATACTCGATCCAAATTTTGAAAAATAAAACAAAAAAAAATCAAAATGTCGCTTAACTTATTTGCAAATAATGATAAAAAGTGTGGATTATATCAAGATTAAAAGGTGTATAGGTATCTTTAGAATACATATTGTACATAATTGCTTATATATGTATGTACATATGTGTGTATTTACATACATATCATTAATACCAAATCACCAAAAAATAGGAAAATGCATCCTAATTAATAAAAAAACTATTTTTAAACTATCGCCTTCTTGTAATAGTAATTAATAAATGATTGTCTCTCAAAAATATAAAATATATCATCATCTCTTTTACGTAATTATTTACAAATAAGTTTTCGAATTATTCGATTTCCGTAACAGGGGGATTTGTAGCCAAAATTACTTTAAACAGCAAAAATTCTTTCGAACTTTCTCGTTTTTCTCGAAAACCAAGCATAATACGAAGTTTCTACAACAGGACCTTATTTTTGGCATTTTAACTGGTCTATTAGGTGATGCTAATTTCGTGCTTGTAAATCAAAAAGCAAAAAAGGTCTATTGATGTTAACACAAGTGGATACATTTCTCTTTGCTGTAACTTTGCTAATTTCGGAAAATTTCACCATAAGAAGCATCTGATAATACTAAATCACCACGCCAAATTGTACTTTCATCGTACAAGTAGATTAGCTTAAAAATGGAAAAAACTGTTTTTTTCTGGTACTTTTGAAGACCATCATCTCGAAAACGGTGCGATTTTGAATAAGGCTATTTTTGGTCAATGATCATTATTTGACACGTAGTATCTCCAGTTAAAATATTTCGCATAATTAATGAAGCACCCTGTGTACAAGTTTCAACTGCATACAGTTGCATAAAAAATAATATTTTCATGTTAAAGTTGGTTTAAAACTGGGTATTAATTTGATGTAAAGACGTGAAGGAGAAATTCGCAATATACCGAGAAGCTGGATGGGTAACCAGTCTACAGTTAGCGAATAAAGATACATTACGTTCAGCCCATGTACTTTTTGACTAAAACGCTATTTTACTCTAATTACGCTAGTGTTAATACAATTCGACAAGATTTATGAAACATCTTTCGACCTTTTTATAAATCAACTTCTAAAAGCGTAAAATGAAGTAACAAAGTTTATATAAGATAAAAACGAATATATTTTTCATCCAATATATGTAGGTACTTACTTAAATTTGGTTTTACCCAAATTAATGAAACACATGTTTTGATGTTTTCTTTTAATTTAACGGCAAAGAAGGGAAGAGAGTGACCACGTTCATGGTCAAAATTATGTTAAGCGTGGTATCAATGTTCTTCGTTAACACAATTAATGGAACACACATTTCTGTATGTCTTAAATTCAGCCCCTCGCGTTTGGATAGAAAATAGCATTTTTATTCTGCCTACTATTTGACCAGTTTGTTAATTTATCCGTCAATAATTGACTTAATAAAATATAATGAATTAAATAAAGTGAAAAACTGTTGAAATATGATAGCCTGTATTAGCAAAGTCACGGAGAAATTATTAAAGTAAAGTGGTTTCACAAAACTTGTATTCTTCTGTATATTTTTAAAAATTAATAAATAGAATAGAAAAATTATCTTAGACAGCAGAAGTGAAACATTTAACTCTGCAACAGAGACTCGTATACTTCGTGGTCGGTTAAAAACTCCGTATTTTTACTAGTGTACATACAATAGAACCGTATGCTCTAATTTGTTAGACTTAATAAGACCTTCGACACCTCAACCATAAATTACTACAACGATATATCATTTTATTGAAACTTCTAACAATGCAATAAATGATTAACTACCGTTTTGCAATATGGGCTTAAATCTGTTAGATAGTTAAATTCGATAGTTCGATAGTTTATTGACTGGTGATTATTGTAATCTAGACGTGCTTTTAGTCGAAAGAATAGGGGTGCATGTCCCCAGCCCCGCCACCCCCGCATTTCGAGATTTTGAGTATGCTATAATTTTGTGCCGCAAAAAGAAAATTCTGTGCTTTCATATTAACCGAGTTATAGCGATATCAAAATCTGTACTTGGCATATCACCAGCCCCGCCACCTCGACATTTCGAAATTTGGCGCACTCTATGTTTTTGTGCTTATTTTGTGCCGTTTTGTGCTGCAAAAAGAAAATTTTGTGCTTATTAACGAAATTTCGAAATGTCGAGGTGACGGGGCTGGTGACATGCCAGTTCCGGATTTTGAAATGGCTATAACTCGGTTAATATAAAAGCACAAAGTTTTCTTTTTGCGGCACAAAATTATAGCATACTCAAAATCTTGAAATGCGGCGGTGGCGGGGCTGGCATGTTCCTGACCCCGCGAAAAAGAACGTTCTATGTCTCGGTAAATACGAAAGCACAAAATGTTCTTTTTGCCGCACAAAATGATAGCATACTCAAATTTTTGGAATGCGGGGGCGGCGAGGCTGGGAACATGCAGCCAAAGAATAGACCTTTGTAAAGTGCAAATGTATGTTGATGACAGACAATTTTATTTTATTTCCAAAATATATATTTGCTGTTGAAATAGTTTAGCGCAAAGCTTTGAGCAAATTGAAAGGAAAACAATTTTTAGCAGAAAAATGCATGTGTAATATATTGAGTTTAGCAGAACACAGTAGCAAATGCCTAAGAGGTGTATGTCTGATACGTGTAACAGCCAACCTAGTAGAAATCTTGCAAAAATGAATACGTTATACATGTATATATTTTACAATTGTATCTAAATTTGAAATCTAAGTAATTACCAAATTACTACTTTTTTTGTCGGTGGAAAATCCTTTATCCTTTATCTTTCTCTTTTCCCTCCATTATGGCCCTGATCATCTGGTGCAAAGCATCCCAGTGTTCTTTGCTCTCTATCATAGTAGCTATCAAATTGTGTGGAGTTATATCTTTTCTCACTTTCTTGCTTGCCAACTGTCTTGCCGCTATCCATCGTGGACAGTAGAATATGGTGTGTTCGACGGTATCTGCCTCGCCACACTAAGCACACTCTTCCCCAGCTGTTTTACCTATCCTATTTGTAAAGGACCGGAATATCCCATGTCCTGTCAGAACCTGCGTGAGATAAAAATCCACACACCTGTGTCTACACTCGATCCAGAGTTGTAAGTTTGGAATTAGCTGCTTCGTCCATTTACCGCTAGATGTATTTTCTTGCCATCTATCCTGCCACATATCTAACGTTCTCTTCTTTGCGTCTGCCGCGGATACCTCTCCTTTTTGTTCGTTGGTAAATCTTCTCTCCTCTTCCGGCAAATCTATTGGTGGGATCCCTGTAATAACTTGAAGGGCTATGGTAGATGCAGTCTTATAGGCAGCCACTACTCTAATTTGTATCTTTCGCTGCACCCTTTGTAGTATCTGGCAATTTCTCTTGTCCTTTAAGGCGCTTGTCCACACCGGTGCACCGTATACGAGTATTGAGTGGACTACTCCCACTAGTATCGCTCTCTTGGAGCTTCTTGGTCCTCCTATATTTGGCATTAGCCGTGTAAGTTTGGCTACCTTATCTTCCGCCTTCTCTGCTACTTTTATTATATGCTCTCTGAAGCTACCTGCAGTGTCAAAGAAAATCCCCAAATACCTTATGCGCTTTTTTGGCATTATATTCACGTTATCTATTTTGAAACTTATACCTTCTCGTTTCCTTTTGTTGGTAATAATCAATGCTTCAGTCTTCTCTGGTGCTAACTTTAGCTTGTTTGCTTGCATCCACCAAATTACTACTAGAGTAATACTTATACATGGCTTGTTGTAAATAATGGTTGCATGTACCAGATACAGTCAGTCACGAAAGTTTTCATACACCTACCAAATGTTAGAGAACTTCAAATCTAAAAATTGTATAATGGTGCAGTACTTTTTTGTCTTTTTAAAACAGTTAAAGCATTGACTTCGTAAAACTAGGAAACAATAATACAATAATATGTACTATAAAATTAAATGTCACGAAAGTTTTCGTACTCAGAACAAATACCGATTCAAAAATTAATTTAAAGCTATCTAATACTTGGTTGAACTTTCATTAGCTTTTCTTATAGCCGTTAATCTTCTATGGATGGAGCAAACCAAATTTTCTGTGAAACTTGCAGGAAATTTTTGCCATTCTTCTTGTAATACCGCTTTCAGAGATTCGTTGTTGGTTATGTGATGAAGCCTAATCTTTCTTTCAAGAAAATCCCAAAAATGCTGAATTGGAATTAAACCCGGTGACTGGTCCTGGATCTTTGTCTTGTTGAAATATTTATTGCCCTACCAATGATAATTTTGCTACACCTATACGTAAATATTGCTTCAATATATTTAAGTATACCCAACGAACCATTGTTCCATTGATAAATAGTAAACTACCCACGCCAACGGCCGCCATGGATCCCCAGACAATTACGGATCCACCTCAGTGTTTTACTGTTGGTAGTATTTATATTTTGCCTCTACCACCACATCCAAATATATTAAATTTACTTTCAACTGTGACCAACATAATTTTCCAAAAGTTCAGGTTTTTCTTTTTATACGATTTAACCAACTCCAATCTTTGCTTGCGGTCACTAATAAAAGGTTTTTACGTAGTACTCTTCCGTTATATCCAGATTTTCGTAAAACTATGTACCTTCTTTACAGTACATGTATGTATTTTTATGATCTTCATTTATTTATCTTATTTTCCAGATATT
>SMLS01034212.1:0-11390 GCA_004785975.1 Popillia japonica | reverse complement strand
TTTTTTGCGCGAATTCTTTCTAGATACATTCCTATTGTTGTCGGTTCTATTATGATAAAATTCTAAGATTTAATAACTGAGATAGAACGTATAGTCATTTTTCATTTTCATTTGAATGATATAAAATGAGGCTCACAAAAAATGTAGATACTATTTACAGCTTATTCAGCTTAGATTGCTTACCATTCTTATAAGGACGTCATTTATGCGTCAAACTTTGATGTTATCGAAGATATTGTTATACAATTGGACTCTAAATTAATCTTAATGTATACATATACATAGGTATATACTGTGGCAAATATAAATGGTATGAGTCGTATAATGGAAGAGAAATAGTGATTGGAATAATGTATCTGATCCTCAAAGGTTTGTTAATTAAATCAGCTTTTATTAAAAAGATAGAATACTTTTATTGTCCGTCAAGAAAAATAGCAAAAGAATGCAATTTAGTTTTGCCAACTTGATTCTACTTGAACTGAATTGTAAACAGACATTACACAGGCTGCCGTTGATTTCCACCCACATGTTAATGATTGCATGTTGTGGTTATTTTTAGCAATGCATAATGTGTGCAATTTTACAACTGTGCTGCATACGCTCGTGAGACATCTATGATTTAAAATCCAAACGAATTAGGAAGTACATATATGCAGTAATGTTCAATGAAAAATTCCTATATCCACATGTATGTATGTACTTAGATTTTTACAAGTTAACAGCCAAATTACCAGACAAAATAGTACAATAATAATAATAATATCAATAATAATAATAATAATAATCCATGCCTTAGCATCCCCCTACCTGGAAAAGTAAATTTTCACAGAAAAAAGAGAATGCAAAAGCATGAAATTCGACGAAAGGAATTCTCTTCGAGTTCTAAAAATACCTAAGGGTCTAACTTTTTTAAATAATCTTGAAAAATTACGGCTGATTATGGTAAAGATTGGTATATGTTCCAACAGGATATTTTTGGATTCTAGAAATACACAAATTTTTGGAAGATGCTATATTTTGGGTTGGTGGTTTGGCAAACAAATAAAATGAATAAACCTTGCTTGCAGACTAGCCACCGAAGCAACACCGAAAGAAACATTTAATTTATTATAGGGAATTTGTTTTTTTGAAGTAAATAATGATTGGCAAAGTTTAAAATTTTTATGGTTAAGAGTTCGATTGGATCAGTCGATGTTGGCATTAAATTTTACAACATATTACTAATTGAAATTTTTCTTTTGAATTTCATCGATTTAAAGGATGCGACATCTCAAAATTGAGAATTTTGGCCTTTGAGAAACGTGGATTGTTTTTAGGTTAATAAACAAAAATTTATCGAAATTGAATTGGAATTTCTGGGTTGTTCGTTCTGAAAATTAATAAAATCAATAAACTTTTCTTTCAAGCCAGCCACCAGGCCAATTTTGATTTTATGTCATTATTGGGGATTTGGTTTTTGGAGTTTATACGATTACTTAGAGGTGAATAGATCAAAAGAAGCTAAATTTAAATTTAGATAAACTTTTATGATTTCTGTTAGGATTTCTATTGGGTTGGCCAATTTTTCGAATTAGCATATCAGTAGATTTACAAAATTTTATCTAGAATTTAGTTTGGTTAGAGTGGATGTATCATTTTCTTGAAGTTTATCATTTTGGGTTCATTATGTTTCATATTCCTGCCAAAAGTTTTTTTTCGGCTTAGTTTGTTTTTGACGTATAATGTGAACTGTTTAGAAAAACCAGATTATAATGTTAATATAATTTTTTACAATGATTAACTAAAACAGCCCACCCTCTGCCTTTACCTTGTAATTTCCCAATTTAATTAAATGTTGTGGGTGTTTTTGTATCCTATGTCCTCTTGTCTGCGTTGTAATCTCCTCCCCGCCGTTTCACATCTTGCTATTCTTCTCTCGGGTTTTCTTTCACTGTTCACTGTTTCGATTTGGATGGTTGAAGTTCTAATGGGGCACTCTTAAACTTTTAATTCTTTTTAAACGTTGTATTTTGTTCACACAAGTTTCTCGTGACTTGTTTTATTCTGTCAATCTTCAAAACTTGTAAACAACTCTCCCCTCCCTTTTGTTTTCTGTTTCAACCAGGGCTACCACTTCTTAAATTGCCGAATGTACTACTTGATATTTTTAAAAGATGATTTTTGTAATTCCAGCTTGAAATTTATGGTTGTTGTGCCGAAATGAATGTAATTATGTATTGTATTTATTTATTTTTTAACTAATTAATTAATTATTAATTAATATAATTATTTAATTTAATTTAATAGTTTTTTTTAATTTTAATTTAACACTAATAATAAAAGTAAGGAGATAGTAGTAATAATAATAAACGTAGTTAATTATTACAATAGAAAGCAACATAACAATACTTTGTATTACATACAAAATACTTTTGTAGCAACCAAGATTAGAGTAACCAATTCTAGCAAGACTAGACTCATCACATCGCCATCATTGGGATTCGTTCCCTGCAGATCTAGTTTACCATTACCACAGATTTACCACTTCAACCACCGAGCCTAATTATAACTTGCATTGCAATTTGCAAAACCTACCAATACTAATATTAAAAAAAATGTTTTCGTAATCAACCCCCAATAGATTGGAATAATATTAATGGGCATTAGACACAACACCCTCAATTTTTGTTTTTGCAGGCCTAACGTTCCCGTAAATAAAGAAACCTAATCGAACAATATCTAAGCTACCAGCACTTATCAAATTTAATAATAAACATTCAAATTAATAATTAAACGTACTAATCCAAAATAACAAATAAACGAACTTGTATTAGATTTAGACTGACAGATCCATCTATTGTACAATAGCGTAACTAGTAACTGCTAGATCAGAATAAATTATAGAGAGCGATACACAAGTTTATTTATAATCTATCAATGAAGGACATATTTAATTGAGCTGATCTCTTACTTGGGTCAGATTTACCGAATGATACATCAATAACTGAAGGAATAATAACGAATATATTTTTTTAATCCTAATACATACATCCTAAAAAAATTTTAATGTGACATACAAGATCTGATTTATTCAACAAAAAACTCACTTTTAACACTTCCTTCCACAAAAAGCGTCTCAATACGTTCGTTCTTTTTAGCTGAAATAAATCCCTCTAACGCTTTTTCTTGCATCCTCTTTAATGTCAAAATATCATCTAAATCTACCGCATTCTGTTCTGCCCATTCAATGCAACGATTAAACGTAGATACAGCCTCATCGTATTCTATGCAAGTTGGATTCGTTGCAGGTACTTCATCCTCCTCCTTAGTAGGAGCTTGATTTTCAATATCGGCAAATACCTCATCATTTTTTCGTATATTCATATCAGTTTTATTATCAGAATTTAACCACTCGTTAATCTCGTCTGCATCGATAGCTCCTAATGATAATTTAATCGAGAGATAATCTAGAGTTCGTTGCAAATCCGATTTATAATTAATTTTGTTCGAATCTTCATTTTCGAAGACGAGGCTTTTTCGGGGATGATTCGGCCACAATTTTTTCCAGGATGATACGAATTGGGATGGCGGAATTGATTTCCACGAATATCCCAGATTTAAAACCAAATTATCGATACCCAACTCGTTAATATATTGATTAAAATTATCTGGTTTTTGGGCGATTGCATTCAAAATGAAATTCTTCCTGTAATAATCTTTAAGGGATTGAACCATTTTATTTTCTTCTTGAGGTACCTGCATTATTTGGAAGAAACCTTCCGTGGAGTGTATCAGGTCTTCCTTCGAAAATCCCACATCGTTATGGACGATTAATAAAGCAACTTGCGGTAGCTTTTGCTTGATTAAAAATTCTGTCGTTGCTGGTGCGAAATGGTCGAAGAACCAATTCGTGAAGATGTCTTTGGTGATGTTTCCGTGGCATTTTTGTAGATAATTGATGGGGAGGTTTAGATTTCTAATAATTCTAGGTTCCTTCTTGTCGGCCACGACTAAAATGTTTAGTTTATGAGTACCTGCAGCATTGCAACATGGCATTATAGAAATGCAATCTTTCGAAGGATTTTCTTTAGATAATTTTGAAGGTAAAGATTTCCAAAATAACTGTGAGATTTCCACGTTATAAATCTGATCTGGAATTAGACGTAGCTCACTAATCTTATCATTTAACTTTTTTAAATCCTCAGAAAGACTTGGCTCCTCAACAGGAGATTTAACCTTCTCTCTTGTGCTAGCAGATAAGCGTATACCATAGCGTTTCTTGAACTTATCCAACCACCCATTGCTAGCTTTAAAATCATCCTTCTTCATAATTTGTTTGTAATAATATTTAGCCTTTTCTTGAATTAATTCCCCGGATACCTGAATGTTGTTCTCGCGCTGGTGGGTAATCCACTGCATTAGAGCTTCCTCGACTTGCGGAAAATCCCCGTATTTCAATCTGCGACGTCCGCTAAAATCAAAATCGGTATTCTTCATGAATCCCTCTATTTTCGCCCGATTCTGTTTCATCTCGAAGATGGTGGCTCGCCCTAGCCCGTAAAATTTCGCCAGGTCACTCATTTTTTCGCCCTGATCCAGTCGCTGTAGGATCTCGGCTTTGACGTTCAAGGTTAGAGTTGTGTGTTTGCGTTTTTGTTTGTTTGTCGACATAGCTTCGGCACTCTAGATGATTATATGTTGGAAACTGTTAAAATTGACGTATCGGTGTGTCTAACGTAGAAAATGTTTCCGAACAAAAACACACGGTTGTTTTAATAATACAACACGACACAATAGAATACATGCGGTACCGAACTGAACTAAAGCTGTGTGCAGCAGCGGTAGCCCACGTAGGAGTCGTACTGGTCGGACGGCTGGAGTAGTGGGGGACGGATTATCGAATGTGTCGGTGTGACGGCGGCTCGGATTAGTGTAATGGCGCTGTATTGATCGCTGCTGGTGAATAAATTCATGTATGTACTCACAATCAGATGTCAAATTTGTTTAAATATTTTGCTATATGTAAGGTAACTATTTTGATGTTTTTCTATACAGAAAAATGGAAAAATTTTGCCTCGAACTGTCAGATACCTAAGGAATGTCCCCGAAGTATCAAAAAGAAAAGCTTTCTTTAGATCGCCCCCAAGAAATAATCTGAAAGGATGAGTAAATCATTCGAAAACTGTAACAGTAAATGATTTTGTAGGGGAGACTGGGAGAGTTGATACGAGTTTTACAAAATATTTTATTTGACGTCGATGTTCACACTTATTATCCTGATTTTTAGCAGGAGGGAAAGCCGGTTTGGTTCTATGATAACGTTATTTTTTTATGGCTCGAAAAGTATTCGATTTTTTTTTAATAATTTTTTTCTTATGTCATACTTACAATATATCTCAAGCCTCCCTGCGTATGGAAGACTTGAGACAAGTGAGAGGGAGGATTGATACATATAACCAAGTGTAACAAAGATGTATTTATATTAATTTATGGCATACATAGTTCACACTGGAACATCCTTTTAGTTTTTGATACCCCACCAACCAATGATCCATCTTTTCTCCCCCGAGGTTGGACTCTAGGTCCCCAAACCCCTTTTTCTCTTAGAAGGGCTCCTCTGGCCCCGAATGTAGGTAACTGAAAAGGGCAAAGCCCGTTGATTCGGTCTCGCGTCAGAGATGATCGCCGGTTTAGCAGCGTCCTAGTCGTTGACTATGCTCAGCACTCGTCTAACCCCGACTTTTGGTGGCGGTCTATCAGGATCCGGTTCTGTGAGATGCGCAATTAGTGGGTTGGCGGATGCCACTGCCCTCTCCCGCGTAGCGACGGCCAGCGCTATCACGTGGTTCTTGATGGTAGGTATTTTTAGGTCTTCATGTAATTGGTTATTCCTCACGAACCACGGGGCGCCAGTTATAATAAGAAGGATTCTGTTTTGTAGAAGTTGTACCTTCTTCATGTGGGTTTTTGCCAAGCTGGACCAGGCCAGCGACCCATAAGTGGCTATCGGACGCAGGAAGGAAATATAGATTAGCAGCTTTATGTTCAGAGAAAGTGAGCTCCTGCTGCAGAGCAGTGGCATGAGAGTTGATCTAGCCTCCGAGAATCTTGCCGCCGTATTGCGAATGTGCTGGCAGAACGTGAGCCGTTGGTCTAACGTCACACCGAGGTATAATACTGAGCTGCTCCAGGGGAGTCTGGACTCCCCCATAAAAATGTTGGTCGGGGGTGGCTTCAGCTTCCTGGTGAAGCGAATGGCTACGCACTTTCCCTCGTTCAGACCTAGTCTCCAGCGGGTACACCAATCTCCGATTTCGTCGACCGTACTTGACCGAGAAGGAGCGGTCGGTCAAAAAGCTGAGAATGACCCTCACGACTCGCGGATTCATGCCCGTCAAAACCATCTTATGGATCAGCCCATGGTGCCAGACCGTGTCGAAGGCCCGTTCAAAATCGAGAAAAACCGCTCCCATAGTCTCACGCGCTTCGAGGGAATTGCGAATGGGTTCTGTCACCCTGAACAACTGGAAGTCCGTGGAATGACCCTCACGGAAGCCGAATTGTTCATTTTGCAAGATGTTAAGTACAAATATTTCCTCCTTCAGTCTGTTCAGGATGACCTCCTCAACGACCTTGGAGAGGCATGAGATGAGAGCTATGGGGCGGTAGTTCTGAGGGAACGAGGTATCCTTACCAGATTTTCGGGAAGTACTCTAGTCTAAGAGCAGAGTTAGTGACGAGCAACAACGAATCCAACAAAGAGTCCGGCAGACGAGAGAGCGCGTTGTAGGTCAAGTTATCCGGCCCAGGGGCCTTACCCTTCTTTCTCGATTTTATGAATTGCTTCAGTTCCCCCCTGGTGGCAAGGGGTATGTCCTCTCCCTCCAGTGTGGGTAGGCTCGACAGCGTGTTCCTAACTCTGACATCATTGTCGTCATCAGAGTCATTAGACACCCTACCAAAATAGTCGGCCAAAATTTCGGCCTTTTCCGATGACTGGAAAACAACTCCGTTGGGGCCGTGCATAGAAGCAGCAATGCCTGTTTTTTTTTTTTTTTGATACCCCTGCACATTCAGTATGGCAGCATTTTTTGCAGTTTAGGCACTGTAACCGTGATTCACATGCTCTCAACCAAGAATACACTGAATTACAGTAAATGCAAGCAATCTTCGTCACTTTCTATATTTTCGTCATTGTAGTCGCAGTCATTTTCTTCATCGCTTGAATCATGATTCGTGCATATGGTCTTTCTTGGAGCTTCTATTGTGGGTTCCAGTTTTTGTTTTATTTTGTCAAGTTTTATATTCCTCCTTTAATGCTAATTTTTCAGGTGTATCTGTCACAATTCTGGTCTTGTCAGGTTTTCTTTCTGCTTTCTGTTTCCGAGGTGTTGCTTTGGGATAGGGTCCTATTTCTTGTGGAGTTGTTGTCAACGTTGATATAAGCGATTCAACAGATCGTAAGTTACAACCATTCGCATCTAAAGTTTTTGGAGTGGTGACAATTAAAAAAAATTTCTCGAATACATAACTTCGAAGTTTCAAATTTACTATTTTTTTCATATAATAATAATAATAATAATAATAATAATCATTTAATGCCCAACAGAACAAAATATTCCAATTACAGGACATTTAAATACAGAAAGGGAAAACAATTAGTCGTGAGTTATAGTATGGTATGGCAACTTACATCTATTATTACAAAACAAAATTACAATACAGAATTAGAAAGATCTAGGAAGCACAGAAGTTAATTAATTAGAGGCAATCACCAAAATGCTCAATAAATGATTTATAACAAGTAGGGATTGAAGTGATTATTGACTTTGTTTTTAAAGGTGTAGATACTGTTATGGTAAATATCTATATCGCCCGTTATGCTATTGTATTTGTCACACATCATATACACAGGTGACCTGACAAGTATATTGGTTCTAGGAAATGGCAGATAGTATGTTGCACAAGGACGGCGGTAGAATTGGGGTACCGAAAAATTGATTCGGTTCAGAAGCCATGGACTGTCAATTCCATTGTTAAGAATTTTGTATAAAAAATTCAAGCTGGTCGTGATCCTCCTATGGGCTAGTGACGGTATATCGAAACGGGATAAGAGTGCCATGTGATCAACGTTGCGCTCTGGATATACCGAATCAAGCTGGAACCATAGATATTTCACGAATCGTCTCTGGATAACTTCCAATTGTCTTTTCTGTGTTTGATAAATAGGAGACCAAACAAGACAGGCATATTCTAAGCGAGTTCTTACAAGAGAAAAGTAGAGTGTTTTGAGGGCGGTGATGTTAGAGAACGAACGACAATTCCTGATGAGAAATCCCAGTGTTTGGCGCGCGCTGGACGCCACGTTAGACACATGCTCCGAAAACGACAATTTACTGTCGAATAACACTCCTAAATCTTTAGTCGAGTCCACTCTTGCTAATTCGAAGTTATTCAAGGTATAGTTGAATGCAGTAGACTGATGTTTCCTTGTATAGCTAATAACTTTACACTTGCCTAAATTCAAAGGCAGGTTGTTACATTGGCACCATTCATAAATAGCTTTTAAATCAGCTTGAAGGATGTTACAATCAATGGGATTATTAATTACGCGATATATTTTGAGGTCATCGGCGAATATTAGCTTCTCTGAAGAAATATTCAATGTTACATCGTTGATAAAGATTAGGAACAGAAGTGGCCCCAAATTAGAGCCTTGAGGCACCCCGGAGGAAGCTACGTATGGTGGTGACTTGAAGCCGTTATAAAATACGTACTGTGACCTATCCTTTAAGTAGGACGTCAAAAAGGTAATTAACATGTGATGGAACCCGAATTGGTGCAGCTTGTAAGGAATAATACCATGATCAATGCGGTCGAAGGCTTTGAAAAAGTCTGTATATATGGCATCGACTTGACCTCCCGCATCCAAAACCTCCGAGGTGTACTGTGTAAACGACGCCAGATTTGACTCCGTGGACCTTTTCCGCATAAACCCATGTTGACATGGTGATATAAATGATTTTACCATGGGATATATTTTTGAATATAATACTGATTCGAATATCTTGGAGAAGTTAGACAATAACGCAATAGGACGATAGTTCGTCACGTCGGTAGAATCGCCACTCTTGAATATAGGTATAATTTTTGCCATTTTCCAGACCAGCGGAAAGACACCTGTTTTGATTGCAAGATTGAACACTTTAACCAGTGGGCCAGCAAGGACATATGCACAGTCCTTTATTATAAAAGCAGGAACCTGATCATCACCAGTTGAAGGAGAATCTCCAAGTTTTTTAATTGCATTTAAAACATCATATGGCACATCATATGGCACAGATATGACACCCTTTTATTATACGTGAACAATGCATTTTCAAAGTTAACATGCCCAAAAGTATTACGTTAGTTAGTTCTAAATTTACATTTCCCTCTTCGAAATACTGCTCACTACTCGTGTATCACCAGAGTGGTTGCGTTTCATTCCAGAACTATTTCACTGACTGTCAAGCGTTATTTGCTACTACCTCCATCTAATTTCAAATTTGCCAAGTAAAAAGCCCGTGTAAAATAGACATGTATCAAATTTCCCCTTGTATCAACCCTCGCCAGTCTCCCCTATTATACGAGTAGAAGGCTAGGAAGAGATCTCTTTGAGGTGCTGTAGATGACACTGCGGTCAAGAAGCTTGCCCCTTTCAAGAAGATGGTTTAGCTGTAGTGGTATTTTTTGCTACCGCCATTTATTGCGTTGGAAACTGAGCATATTTTTGACATTTGCATGCTGAATGGGCCAAAGAACGCAAGCTGTTAGAGGTAAAATTGAAGTGAATTGTTAGATTGTCTCCTCTTTTATTTCAAGAAGCAAATGGTCTTACACAAAAGATATTTACTAAAAAAAACAAGAAAATTCTTGATTTCTGGTGCAAAGTGATGTTTTTTTTCATAGATAATTGATGGGAAGGTTGACATTTCTAAAGGAAAATCATTGTGTGTTAGGAGTTGACTAAATATTCTACATTTTTTGTTGCCAAAGTGAATCTTTTTCTTTTAAATTGTTTTACTTTCGTGAATTTATCGATCCATGTTTTGATTGGGCAACAACGAAAATCAAACAAATCTGTGAGTGTTCACTGTACTTTCACCAAAGTCAGTCGTAGTTTGTAAACTGTTAAAACTAAGGTAGATTGCGTTGCTCACCCCGAATATTTGACCAACTTGGTAGTCTTCATTTTGTTCTTGCAGAATATGAATTTTAATTTCTTTCTCGATGCTAGTCTATTATTTGCACGCGAATGGGCCAAATTGCCTTTTTTTGCTATTACTGACGCTTCAACATACTGTCATTGTGATTCAAGACGGGTTAACTGGTGACGGATAGAGTTCAAACTGAGAAGGACAAGCTTTTAAAAGATTTAGAGTTGCCCCACCGATCTTCAAGGCAAAATTATACGCCATCGATAAATGCGTCTAAGAAAACCTGACATTGACATAAAAGAAGCAAATATCGAAATAGTTTCGTATAGTGTATAGTGAGAATACTTCAGCAGATAAACTGTCAAAACAAATCTAAATATACATTTCGTTGGGCTGAAATTCTTTTTTAGAAGAATCTTTAAAAGCCAATTTAGAAAATTGGACAAACTTAATCGAAGAAATTTATGATCTTCTTGCCAAATACAAACAAAAAATTACTTTATCTTAACAAAGGGACTTATGGGATTGCTAACTGGTTCTTGCCTTTTAAACTATTATATCTGTTATGTCTTCATATGTCTCGACCGACGTTGTATTATTATTGTTAATAAAACAACTTCTTTACTTATAAAATATATATTAAAGACTACATGACTACTCGGTACAACGTCTAGACTTACACTGGCTCTTTGTTCGATTGCGCATGTGTAGTAGATATTCTATATAATACGTGACATCTTCCTTTTTTAAAGAAAAATGAAATAAAACAATACTTCTTAAAACTACACTTAAACTATGTACTTAACTAAAATACAGTCCTTAGTCTACAAATCAACTCTACTTTATTGGTAAGTAAGTAAAATACAATATTTTTAAAAACTAGTTATAGTCATCGTCTGGCAGTAGTTTTGGTGTTTTAATACGGTTACGTTTACGATAATTAATTGGCGCGGTCTCATTCCGAGACGTCTCCGCCTTTCTTTCCTTTGTATTAAAAATATTTGGTTTTATAATGTGAATATGATTGCGTCTGTATGTTCCTTCAGATGTAATGAATGTGCAAGCCTTGGATGATTCTTCGTCTAGTCGTAACATCCAAAAACCAGAGTTTGCATCTAAGATAATATTGAGATCCAGCTAGCTCAGATTTAATGTCTTCAATATTAGGAAATTGAAAATGAGATCTAAGAATTGCTTTATTTAATTTACGTG
>SMLS01034197.1:0-12714 GCA_004785975.1 Popillia japonica | reverse complement strand
CATAAAAAACTTTATTATAAAGAATATGATATGACAGTCTACATATTACATTGACAGTTTTAATTCAAACTATTATTATGGCAACCCAAAGGTTGCTTGCTTCTATCTATTTTATTTTAACATCTATATATGTATTCGTTAATATAATTCAACAATTTTAAACGTCAGGTCTGGTTAGCTGAAATGTTGTATTATCGTTGGTAGTAACCACTTATTACATTAAATTAGAAAAATAGTATTTACGTGATTAACTGATTACGTGCCTAATTTTAAAACCGCATGGCTGAACTTAAAGCTGTCAGACGAGCAACTAAAGCAGTCGAAGTCGTTGGGGTCAGTGACAGTCAGTGAGTTGACAACTCGTCAGACCGAATCTGATTCGCTCTGTCAAATGCGAGTAATTTTAAAAACAAATGTATTAGCAAATAATAAATCACTAATAAATATTCTTTGTGCGTCCGCCACTACCTTTCTTTCGTTAAACACTTCCAGTATCTTGAAAGGTATTGACCAGATAACGAATGTTATGAAATACGGCTTCATCGATTATTACTTCTGGATATTTCAAACGAAATTCTTGTAAACATAGTTGATTTCTATACTACCATTCAGCATTTTCGATATATCCATTGCGTAAGTATGACTCAATAATGAATGCCTTTTGTTGATCAGTAAACACCATTTTTCTAATTCAATGTAATAAGTTACTGCCAACGACAATTTAACATTCAAGCCAACCAAAATTCTGACATTTAAAATTAATTACATTTGACAGTTTAAGTAAATGATATTAAGGCAGCTGTATACCACCGTGGGAATTCTAACGCCTTCGCTGCGGGTGACGGGGGTTAACGAGTTCACGGAATTAAGTGATAAAAATTCAAAAAAAGTGTTTAAATATGGATGAAGTAGTGCGCACTGAGGATCACGATATAGAAATTCGAATAGAACATGAAAATTACACTGTCGAAGTTAACGATTCAGAAGACGAAGAAGACAAAGAGGATAAAGTTAACGACCAAGTCCCGGTTTCGATAAAATCATATGAGGCAAATTGTCCGTTTGAAACGTTTTGCAAGAGACGACTTTATAACATTTCAATATTAAAAAAAATATAGAAAGTAATTTTGAAAATTATCAGTTGAAATGAGAGCGGGCCAAGTTTCAACAGGTAAAAATTTAAAATTTTTTACCTCTACCGCTCTCATTTCAACTGATGATAGTAATTTAACGCGTTTAACATAATTAACAACGGAAAAATGAGCGCTCTTTTTTTTTGAATTGCTTAACTATATGAACTAAACAATTAATAAGGAATTATATAAGGAATATGTATTTATATTTCACATAGATTCGAATATTATCTAATAAGACTAAAACTTAATTTTTAATAGTGTACTAACAATAAGTCAAAAACTGAAGTACTTTTGTTACACTATACATGAAATTTCCATTGTTTCATTCTTTAATATAATGTACTATTTGTTGTAATTTTGAAAATAAATGTATCTACTATAGCATTACCTATTATGCATTGAGAAACATAATACGGTTATACGGACGATACGATATCGATGAATCATAACAGTGATCGCAATCACTGTTTATAATCACCGTTATTTATAAATCACGATCACGACTCACGAAGTGATTTAAAAATCAACGTTTCGCTCACCACTATTAGAAACCAATATACAGGGTGTCCACGTTATACAAAGCATGCTTTTAAGGGATGATAGCTACAACGATTTAGAAACAAAAACATATAATACATCTTAGGGCTATCTGTAAGCGTAAACGAGAAAAAAAATTATTTCTCATGTCACAAACTTTAGAACACGACGCATACTGTACACCGACAGCTGATCAGTGCAAGATTTACCCGACGATTACAGGCGTGTGTTCTTGAAAATGAGCAACACATCGAGCCTTTCCTGTAAATACATTTTCTCCTGTCTCTCACAAAGGCCCTTTTTAGGACCGCCAATTTATCACAAATAAAAGAAAAGAACTCAATTTTGTAGTAGCGTTTACGAAAGAGCTTAAAGCGCCATAACATAATTGCAATAATTGCATTGTTTTCGTTCAATGCGACTTTCCCTCAACTTAAATTTTAATTTACCGATCGGAGGCTGCTATTAAATACGCCCTTCAACATAACATCGATTTTATTGTCATAACATTATTAAAAAAAACGCAAAGGTACCTTTATTTTAAGCCGTATGGCCATTGACTTCGTACGATTCAAGTTCAAAGTCGTATAAACAGATGATGCTTGGCTTGCATCTGTGCTTCTATTGAATACGTGTACAGTATGGTGTAAGAGAAATGACACTATGCTTCAATTTCAAAGTATGAAATAATTCGTTTTCATCGTTGTTTTCAGTTATTTTCAACTCTAAATTTTTGATATGGTTTTTTGGTTATTTAACGCTTTCGCACCTATTGGGACACATGTATCCCACTGAAAGTTTACTAGCCCTAATGCTTAAGTTTTTTACTTTAAATGGTTCAAAGATGTTCCACTTAGGTTATTAGAAGCTTAAGTACAGTTATTGAAACAATTTCTGTATATTATCATAACAGGTGTTGTTTAGTCATACGCAAAGTGCAGCGGTATCAAGTTGTCTCAGTGTTTTTCTTATAAAAAAAAGTTAAAAGCATTATTGAAAAGTGTGAAAAAGCAGTAACAATTATTGTTGAAGTGTTAAGATATCTTTTTGTAGTTATATTACCAGTTTGCGCAAAGGTAAGAATTAGATTTTGTTTCTTTTTGATATTATTTCTTTTTACGGGACATATATGTCCCACCTCCCAAATCTCTTCCGTGGGTAGAAACACACAAAATAAACCTATATATTAGTTTTATATGCATACCTCTGTTAAACTAACCCATTATAATACTCTGAAACTAATTAATCGTCTCCCGTACCGAAAGGGTTAAGAAGCAATATGGATGAGTTTTCTTGTACAGTTTGACCAAATAAGTTTTTAAAAATATTTTTTTTTCTCGTTTACGCTTACAGATAGACCCAAGGTGTATTATATGTTTTTGTTTCTAAATCGTTGTAGCTATCATTCCTTAAAAGCATGCTTTGTATATCGCAGACATCCTGTATACCTTACATAAAAAATCTAATCTACAATTGCATTTGTTAAGAACAGTCGGGACAACAAATTCAAAAAATAAAAAATGTTTCGGGAATACCGAACAATACATATACAAAGAAGCCAATGACTCTGCATGTCTGGAGGTTCCCACACAAGAGATAGTGTTTGATGAGTCAGATGTTGAACATCCTCAGGAAGAGGGTATTACTACATACCAAAAGGCAATTAATATAACCCAGCAACTGAACCGTTTTGTTGAAGCTCATGGTGACCTCTCTGCTTTTGATTTAATACTAAGGTTGGTCTTCATTTCCACGATGTATTAGTTAACAAGAAAACTCAGCAAACGTCTATATTAGAATATTTTAAACATAAGCAAACGTTTAAAGTACATATCTATGTGCATCTGTAGATACATACTTTCATATTATTAAAATTTAATTTAAAAATCATAGGTCGTTGTTTAATTTCGCCAAAGAGAGGTTCAGGGGGTGCAATTGCTTACTTGCTCTTTAAAGAGCCGCCACTGCTGTATATATGAATAAATAAAACAGAATGTATATTACCTAACATACATGCTAACCTCGAGAATTCTCAAATACGCGTTTCAGCAACAGCCAGATTTAGTAGTTTCAATAGGGCGACCTTGGTCTATCTTTACTTTACTAGCTTGATCGACCGCAGAAGATGGTGGTCCAACTCTGTTTTTAATCTCTGCAGCCATGGTCATGAATGCTTGCTCTACATTTGTAGCGCTCTTTGCTGACGTTTCCAGGAATGGAATACCTAATTGGTCTGCATATTCCTACAAAAAAAAGGAGAAATCAAATCGATTAATCAAATGCAATAATCATTTTCAGCATAAATACATAGCAGTAACAACTGAAATATTTCATTTATACTGCTCGGTAAATGCACTTACAGTTTGATCAAAGAATTGCTGTATTAGAGAAAACTTGAAACATTGTAACACACATTTTAAGTTTTATGCTTTGTTTTATAGGGTTATAATAAGAAAGTTGGTATCGATTTTTGACACATGCTGTATAGCTGGATGACTAAAACTATTTTAGGTAGAACAGACAGAAACTGTTATGACAGCATACCAAATTTTTTATCGTACTGTAAGATGAAATGCCTATAATGTTGGTATACACTGCTGTGCAAAATAATAGGTGTGAACTATTCTTTTAACTGAAATGCGTTGGAAATATTAATTTTACAGTACGATTCCAGCGATTTCTCTCGTCAAATAGTGATAAGCAAGTCAAACCCTACAAATCTACATGATTTGTGGGCAGCAGTACTAAATGCTTGGCGCTCAATTTCTATTAAGCGGTGCCAGGATTCAGTAGACTTTATCCCGCGTCGATTTGCTGCCGATCTACAAAATCATGGATATGGCACAAAATATTAATTTGGTCGTTATACTAACTATAAAGATTAATTTTGTACACATTTCATTTATATTTGTTTACTTTTGTTCAACATAAAAATTATTTTGCACAGGCTACTTTTTTTAATTTATTTTATTATAGAAAATTGTATAACTAAATATGTAATCCTATTCCTTTTCCATATACAACACAGGTACACATTGATGTGTACTTACTAATATGTATTTTGAGGGTTATTCCATGGTTTCTTCAATTAACTCGATTTTGAATAAAATACACCGCACACCTATTTTTTTGCACAGTAGTGTATATGGTATTGTAAAAAAACAAAAACAGATCAATCCCTTAAACATATAAACTAAGAGGCTAAAATAATAAGGCTATTTTTATGTCATGTGTGCCTTTTTTTAATGTGCAAGATGCCAAAGTAAACTTTTTAAATTTAAATCTATAATTATTCTCTGCTCTCTTGAGATAGTTCAATAGTTTGAGATTATCTAAAAACTATAAACTAATATAATATAATAGTGTGTGTCCGTTATGTGTTTAAAAAAAAAACAGGACACAAGTCAAATAAGTAAAAATATTTCTTCAAGAAGGCATCGAACCAAAATTTTGTCAAAACACAAAAACATTAATAGGAATGTTAAAAGTTGATAGACCATCAGCTTATTGCAAAAAAATGGGTAGGTACCAAAACCAGTAAAAAATAAAAGTTATCTGATACCACACTCCCTATTATCTCTATTAGTTCTTTGATTTTTTTTCTTGTTAGAAATACTAAAAAAAGAAGGTGTGCTTAAATAAGAATGAAATTTGAATGAAATTCTATCTCTTTTTATATCTACGGCTCAGAATCTTTCATTGTGCAATTTGCGTGATATTAGTGATCTGGACCAGGTATTTTACAAATATGGCAGTAGAATTAATAGCAAACTCCTTGTATATCAATATGGCCAGATCTTCTACCAAAGAATGTAAATGACTAATGAAAAATAATCCGTTTTTGTTTAATCGTGTAGTGGTTTGAAAGAATAACATGTTTACGAAGATATAAAATAACACTCACTCCCCCATTACAAAAAATGTAGAATTCCTGACACGAATATGACAAGGAATAAAGAACACGGCTGTTAGTTAGAAGCCTTCTTTGTATTTAAAAATTTGTTTTCTACAAAGTTCTTAGAAAGTAAGTCACCTTTTCACTTACCAACTGGTCGAATATAACTTAAATCATGGAATAAATATCCATACACAATTATAATAAATTGACATAGATTTTTGATATTTTCAAACATAAATGAGCAATTCTATTAATTTTGAAGTACATTGTATACAATCAAACAAATTAAAAATAAATGATATACTTACTTTTGCCGTTGTATAATCAACAACTTTCTTTGTGGTAAGATCACTTTTGTTACCAACAAGTAGTTTATTAACATTGTCGCAAGCATAACGATCAATTTCTTCTAACCACTGTTTTACATTATTAAATGTATCTTGATCCGTACAGTCGTACACAACTATAATCCCGTGCGCTCCTCTATAATAACTTGATGTAATAGTTCTAAATCTTTCCTGGCCAGCAGTATCCCACTAAAACATACACAATTACCAAATTTAAATATGTATAATAAAAAATATATCAGTTTTATCCAAGATATAAATAATACACAGACACTGTTTTGATCAATTCTGACATAGTTGCAGAATACGAATGGAAGAATAATACCGACTTGGTAATGATTTTATTTATGACATAAATAATCTGTCTTCTTTTTATCACAAAGTTGTTTAGTAATAAAGTCAAGTACATATCTCATTTAGTTAAATAGTATGTACCATTATATTGGTAGCCATGGTTAAAACATTTCAGAAGTTTGAACAACATTTATACCATATAATTTGCCTTTTAGCAGTGTAGTACGTATTAGGGAATTCAGCATGGGCAGTGTAAATGAACCTTTTTTTACTAAAGGCCTACATATTTTTTATACTTTCTTCACAAAATTAAAATTCTGGAAAGTAATTACAGAGTAGAAAAATATTATTTCTTAATTTTTACTAGCATCAGTCATAAACGATCTTATATCATACACTCACGTGCACGATAGTATTGGTGACCTCAATTTATAGAAATATAAATCTGCATGGATAGAACAAACAAGTTACGACTTATTCATGTTATAACAAAAAACAAATTTACTGTATTAAATACACAAAATATAAATTAAAAGTGGTTTACACATTCAAATAAAAATTACTTACTACATTAAACAAATGCCCAATCATCCAAATTTAGGAAGGCGACGTTGCATATATCACGTAAGTTAGCTTGCTTTTAAAGAGGATGCAACTTCAGAATCAGTTCAATAACAGCAGATGATGAGGATTTGCTGACGTAATGACAATACTGATATTGGCAATATAAAAAAATAGTTTCACTTGTTTTTATATTTAGCGCTTTCCTTTCGAGTGTGTGAAGCATTGGTGTTTTATGTACCAAAGCTACTCAGTAGCGTTCGAAAGAAATATGTAAATCGGTGCACAGGTTACAGGTGCATCAAACACTCGCTAAAAGGTAGGTGCTCGCGGGGTGAAGGGAGGGGGAACCGTGGGGCATGCGTGGGGCTTTAGTGTATCGAACACTTTTTAAAAGAAACACGGGTAAGGAAGCTCGGAGTAACTCTGTGTTGCTCCCTCCTGTGAAAGGAAAGCAACAATTATTAACAAGTAGCTCGCTTATCAATGGACTACTTCCTAAACATCGAATCAATGGCAATTTTTCATTACGAGATCAATGAACATTGTTATTATTACAAACCTACTTCTTTTGTCTAAGTATATAGAATAGGTAAGTTAAAATAATCCATGTTGTAAAGTTAAGTATAATGGTATAATATATGTAGAACAAAACGATGCTCTATATCTTACAAAATTGCTTTAATTTACTCTAGATACATGTTTCGGCCGAGATATCCATCTTCAGTCTAGAATCTAATCATATATATTGTAAAATTACATAGAGTAAAATAAAAAATCTATAGTACTTACAGTCAATTGTTAAGAATCAAGAAGAACTAAATTTTGAAATGTCTTAAAGACGTAGTTGTATATTTGAAAAACTTATGTTAAACAGGTGAACGGATGAAAATGAAGGGACTAATTGTGAGTTAGCAGTGAATTATAGCAACATGTGATATATGGGAAAAAATAGCATGTTGAAAAATTGGATATGTTAAATTGATGTGGAATTATTGAAATGTATTTAAAAATACGTGGTTAATTCTAAGTATAAATTTACATGTAAGATGAGAAAACAATTGTATAAAAGGGGATTAAGGGAGATTAGAATTTGGAACTTAAACTCACAATTAGTCCCTTCATTTTCATCCAATCACCTGTTTTACATAAGTTTTTCAAATACACAACTACGTCTTTAAGACATTTCAAAATATTGTTCTTCTTGATTCTTAACAATTGACTGTAAGGACTACAGATTTTTTATATTACCTCTGTCAAATTGGCTGAAACTCTGGGAAAATGAAGTTCTCGTCGCCCCGAACACAAGTCTCAATGGGCACTAAAAGATCCTATGAGTAGTTTCGGAGTTATGCAAGTCCTAGATTTTAAATGAGTTTGCGCGTGTGGGTAGATTAGGGTGAAAGTAAAAGTGAGCGTGCGCGCAACAGCTTCGATTGTTTGAAAAAAAAATTGTTGTCAGAACTTGGGGTCTTTTACTTAAAACAATGGTATGGAAAAGCCGGAAAATCTTGGAGAACCCGGAAAAACTGAGGAAAAGTCGTTTAAACTCTGCAATTTAGGCTCTCAAGAAATACGCTCTTTTTTAGAGCATGGACCTCTCGCTTAAAAGTTATGTATGAGAATATCCGACAATATGGAAAATACGGAATAGCCCCTCGGCTTGCATTATGTTTTTCAACGATTTTTTTCAGTCTTAAGTTTTAAACCATACCGTTTAATGTATACAAATACAATATACACGGTTTGACCTCCTCTCGGCGTTACCCAGGATCAACAAAATCTAGGACTTGCAGGTCCCATAACTCCGAAACTACTCATAGGATCTTTTACTGCCCATTGAGACTTTTGTTCAGGGTGAGGAGGAGTTCATTTTCCCATAGTTTCAGCCAATTTCCCATAAAGTTTGTGCGGGGTTCTTTCTTCCTCCGCGTAAGGTAGGATATTTTTCATAAATAGTCGATCTCAAATGTGTACGACCCGATTTCAATAGCAGTAATTTATATTTTTAAGTTAATTCATCAATAACTCTAAAACTTTACATTATAACATCAAGAAGTGCTTTCTGATCCTTGCAAAATCCTCTGCGGTACATGTTTTCAATAGTTCGCAAATTTACAAAATTGATAATTTAAATGAATACATAAAAATCTACCTATGTATATATCTATCTCAATACATCAAACAGCTTCTCCAAATAAATATAAATGTTTGAACCTATACCTAAAACGCCGAACAGATGCAGTAACAACATTTGGCAACGCTGCATTGACATCAACATTGAACGAGCCCGGCTCACAATGTGCAAAACAGCTATTTTTCGACATTTCTAATGAAAATCTAACCTCTAATATATCTTAAGAATTTTTTTCAAAACTATTGTCTTACACGATGAATATATAATTCTTGATTAATTTAATACTTTGTAAAAGCCGTTAAAAGACCGTCCTACCTCGATAGCAATCAATCAATTTAATATTTTTGATGTCCAAAAGGTTTACCCAATTTACGGGAGCCAATTATCGCATATAAAGTATAACATATATATTTATATGTCTGCACTATTTGCACCTTAGCTTAATTAATAGTAAAAAATAAGGTACTACGAATACTTATTACTGTTATTATGTAGCACAAAAATGTATTGAAGAACAAAGCAGGTCCGAGGTGCTGGTTGAAAGAACGTTAGTGCTGATAGATGTGTATCGATATGTAATTCACTAAATAAAGCAATTAACCATAACGACTTAATTATTCTTAATAAAATAATCACAAAGGGAAACATACAAATAAGCATGACACATGGATGTAATTTATTTGTTATTGTGTATTACCTTGTTATATATTAGAATTTCGTCAAAAGCTATACAAATATCAAAATATTCAGTTCGTTATAAAAAGAGTATATCAAACAAAACATCAGTGTCTTACAATTCCATTAGTCATTTTCATAGAAAGATGAGTCTGATGAGTCACTAACACTTGTAATTATCAGTGGTTCGAAGTGAGTCTCCATTAACAATAATATGTTTGATGGCATTTATCCAGTTTTCACCAGAACTGTTAGTGACACTTTGTTTCAACAGTTCTTTCACATCGGATAGTTCAAATGTTGTACTGTGTCTGACTCGATATCCTTTTATTTCAGCCCAAATCAGTTCAATTGAATTCAATTCACAGTGATATCGAGAAAATCTTAATACCTTCCTGATGGTTTTCTCTATTACTTCATCAACCGCAGGGGTTGCGTGTTTTCTTTAACTAAGCTTAATAATTCTGCTTTTACCGTGTGCTCTTCATATTCGATATTATAGTTTTTCATCGACTACTGAATTTTCGGCTTTGTGATTGTTTGCTGTAGCTGGTTTTGTATACATTATGTACTGTAATACCTATAAAAAGCACCGTTAAAAGTTAATCTTGTCTGCTTTTTAATAGGATGTACATGTATACCTGCTGCTTTGCTCTCATTTCAACATTTTCTACTTTTCAACTGCTGGGCCACTCTTGACAGGTTTTAAATATATTGGAAATCCTTGTTTTGGCTTCCACCGAAAAATGATTTACAATTCTCTTCTTATGAGAGGTGAATTTTCTATATTCACAAATAGAAACTACCACACTAAAGGCCTGTTCGTTTGAATTGCTAACTTTGGTAAGTTTTGTCAACAATAGCAAGTGTAGCAGATTTAGAAACAGCAAATAGATCACTTTCAGCGGATACATCTGCTACACACTTGAAGCGTGAGTAAGTATAGCTTGCTACTTCTGACATACAGCAATTTGCTGAATGCGAACGAACGAGTGTCGAAAACACCTGTTAGCAGCTAAATTCCAAACGAACATACCGATATTGACAAAAGTGATATTGAGCACTTACAGCAACGCAAACGAACAGGCCTAAAGAAAAATATGCGATTTCTGTATATCAAATATAACCTTCAAAACAAAAGTCTTTTAAACACATTTTAACACTATTTTGCGAATTTACTTATGTGTTTATAAAATCAAGGTTTGAAAAGTCTATGAAAACTGATTCAAGCAATAAAATAATACTAAAATATCGAGGTTAAAAACCAAAACACGGGTGACAGAAGGTAAACAAATCACATTTATTCTACTATTGTAAGCGAGCTCGTCGATCAACCAATGGTATACCTATGCGTTAGTTTGACTATGACGATTTAATGAGGTAATACACGTACAGGGTTGCTACTGCACCTAATCGACGTTTCTGGTATAGTGAATAAAATTTAGCTGTATAAGTAAATATGTAAAATTCTGCAATTAAGATGCACAAGACAAAGATAAATCATTCCAAAACAATATCAATTTTAAATCTAGAAGTCTTGAATGTTTTCATGTTATGACGTCCAACTTTTAAACTAGGAGCATCACTTTAGGGAAAAAATTGCCACTTCTATCTATTTTTAAAATTAAGCTTTTTACAACTACATACGTATGTTAATTGTTAATAAATATACTAGTAAAATTTGTGTCGTTTCGTACTAAGATTGACTAAGAGCTTTATAATAAGAAGAAAGGATCATATCAATGTGCTAAACAAAATGAGCATTATGATCAAACACCATATACGTATATGTACAGTGTCGGACATATATTAAGCAACCATATAGTACTGCATTCATTTCTGTAGTTACTCAGAAACAGAATAAGAAAAATAAAAAAATTGTTTGAAAGATTTAAAAATACATATCGGATAACAACGAAACTTAGATATCTGTTGGTATTTATAAAACACAAATATAAAAAAAGCTAATTGTTGTAATAACCGGTGCGACAAAATTTAAGCAACTTCTTCCAGTAAAAGTTAGGAATTCGCTATTTCTATGAAATTTGCATATTTGCCTGTAAACAGAGGGGAAGAAATTCAGACAATACTGTAGACAATTTATAAGACACCGTTTGACTGAAAGCAGTGTTCCATTAAAGCATTACAGTGCAATGCCGCGAAGAACGTATAACACAGATATTATATTGTAAATAAATTATCAAAATGTTTCAAGAAACGACGCCACAAACTTTAATTGGTACATGCTTTGATATCAATAGATCTATTATATCTCATATCATTAGGTAATATCGTAAAAGGGCTACAGTTGTTAGGCGACTTAGCCCTTGCCGACCGCGAGTGACAACTAGACGACAAGACAATTTGATAAAAAGAAAATGTACGAGTGACCAATTTTTGCAAGCTGGTCAACGACGATTAGTCGAAAGAGGATTGTACAGCAGATGTCCGGCTAAAGAATCTTTGCTCATCAAAAATTACAGAATGAATCGATTGACTTTTGCTAGGCAACATCTACATTGGACATCCAGAAGTGGTAATGCGCCCTATTACTAAAAGAAGAGATCCACGCTACTATAGGACAACTGTAAACCATGAGCGCGGCAGTGCACTTGTGTGGGGTTGTTTTTCCGGTAATGGTACATGACCTTTATATTGTATGAATGGTATAATGGATCGATTTGAATATAGAGACATAGTACAAAACGTCAGGATGCCATATGCCAAAGAAGAAATGAGTCTGCGATGAGCATACTAAAGTGACAACCACCACAAACACTGCAAAAATTGTGAAATAGTGGTTTCAAGAGAACAATGTGACTGTACTTCTACGGTCTTCGCAATCCCCGGATTGGAATCCCATTGAAAATCTGTGGGAGATTCTCAATTTGAAAATTAGAGGCAATGCTCCCACGCTTTGCAGCTATAATTAACAATAATAAATGTCTCTAAATATTAACAAGCATTGTTCTCCCAAGTTGCTTAATTTTTGACGCGTCTGTTTCTGTCAGAATTTGTTATTATTTATTTTCTTTTTAAGTTTTAATATTGTATATACAATTTAGTTGTTTCGTTAATTCAATATACTTATTTTCAAATTTTATTCTATTTCTCAGTATTTACAAAAAA
>SMLS01034192.1:0-11444 GCA_004785975.1 Popillia japonica | reverse complement strand
ATTCTATCATTGCAAATAGGCGACTCAGTAATTGCAGATGTTACAAATGGGTTCTTTTTACATCCAAACAAACAAGTTGCGATGGCATGTGATATTATAGCTGCTGACAAACACCTGGCTAATGGTTTCAATGCCATTGGCTTTTCGCAAGGCTCTCAATTTCTGTAAGTATTGCTATAACAAAGGTAAATAATGTGAGATTCTGACAACTTGCGAGATTGTAATCTATACCAGATATAACATTTTCGCGGTATTTTCGTTTAAATTCTAATCTATTAACGAAAACCGATTTAGTCTCTCACTGAAATTAGTCATGTAGAAAGTAAACATTTAGTTTAAAAAATATGTAAGAGAAATGTACGAAAATTAATCTTTCAAAGAATATACGCCACACTCTATTTGTTAAATAAAACAGAATATTGTGTAATATTTATTGCTAGCGCATATTATAACAAAGATAACAATTACTATATAGCAGCTGTTTTATGCTTGTCGGTTCACGTCATATAATTCCTCTACTACAATAACTTTTATTAAATAAAATCTTTTTATATTTATAATTTTAAGACATGTGTGTAAAGCATGTATGTAAGTACATATCTTCTTATGTAAAATGCAAAATTATATAAGAGTAAGCACCACTTTCTATTTGCATTCACATTTATAGGAATACTTTAATGTTGTTACAGGCTGTGATGATGATGCACTATACGTAAATGCTTATCAATTAAATCAGGTTACAAAGTCATGTGTCCGATTTCTATAGAATGTGTACCTTGAATGATATTAGTGGGACAAAACATTGCATTTGAGCAATTTATAGACAAGGAGTTACTCACGACTAACTACGAATTCTTGGGGCTCTCATTTCGAATGAGGCATAGTCGATGCGAAAGAAGAGTATGTACGGATCTGGACTTTAGTAAAATTTATGTTTGAATAAAAATATTTACTGGAATACCATAAGCGATATAAATAGTTCAGTTTTGACATCAAGTGCTGTATTGTCAGAAATTCTTGCCTTTCCACGTATTTTGGCGTTGTATACCGATGATACGATGACAGCGCAGCTATTGTGCCTCTTCTCTAATTCAAAAAATTTAGTAAGATCTAAAGTCCAGTTATTAATAAGGTTCGGCAATTTTATGTAATACACCTGAACATTCTAGTAACAGACTTTCTTATCACAAGGAGCATTGCAGTACTAATTGCAATATACATATTTCATCATAAAAAACGCAGCACATCTTTTGGGGATGAGATGTTGTATACACAGACACCGGCATCCACATTTGGATATACACATTGCAACTGAGATTTGGGGTCTACAATGATTGAACTGATTCTGAATTTTGTTTTAATTCTTCATCGGTGTAGAGACACGCTTTATATTTCGGGAATAGAAATCATACTGCCAATACTATCTGACAACCAATGTCTCTATGAAGTTCACTGTTTGGACAGTATAGTTATTAAAAAATTGTTGACATTTGGGCACGACTAATTCCGTGTGATTATATTTTACGACTTTCGACGTGTATTATCTCAACAAATGTGCTGGAGTTGTCAATCTGACTCGTTAGAATTTTTCGACAATTGGTGAAACTACATACATTTAGCTTTTCCAAGAATATTTAAAAATATAAGAAAATGGCTTGCTCCATACCGGAACTATAAAAGGCATTTTGCATCTTGATCTTTTGTTTCTTTGAACATTTTCTGACAACATTGGAAACGATAAAAACAGAGCTTAATGCAGCGCTGTACATGTTTTAGGATTAATTACACCTAACTTTTTCTGAAAGCGATAGTTACCTCAGTTACGTAAACATAATTTGTGTTACTTCTGTTTTAAAACGTTAAATTTGTCTTCTAATTACTCACAATGTGCACAACAGAGGAAAAAAAAACAATTTTATACGTGGTATTTAGAAGGATCATTGTTACGCGAAGTTGCAGTTCTATTTAGTGTCTATTTAATATCCAAATAGACGAACACGAACACGATAAGGGCGCAACATCTACAAAAATTGCTTCGGAAATGGGCATAAGCCAAAGGACCGTTTTAAAGATTTTGAAGAAGCACAAGTATATAAGTCCTTTAAGCTTCAAATGAATCAAGAATTAAGGCCACATGATTATGAATAAAGAATACATTTTTGAGAAAATTATTTCACAAAATAAATACTGACAACGATTTTATTTTTCTCAAACGAATCCTGTTCTCTGGCGAGGCGACATTTATTAAACGCGGGGAATCCAATCGCCGAAACTGTAGGTACTGGTAGCAGAAAAATTTATATTTATACAACGTAACGAGAACGCAGTATCCTGAAAAACTAAATGTTTGCGCAGGAATTATTAATAATCGTATTATGGGCCCATTTTTTATCGATGGTAACCTAAATGCAGAAAAATATTGTCAATTACTACGGAATGAAATTATTCCAGCAATAAATGATCAAAATTCAGACCAAATGTGATACCAATTCGATGGCGCGCCGCCTCATTATTCGAGAAGTGTTAAGTGAAAGATTTCTTGATCGATCGATCGGAAGAGGGGGACAAATTAGTTGGCCAGCAAGGTCTCCAGACTTAAATCCGTTGGATTTCTTTTACTGGGAAAGGGTGAAATCGTCAGTGTACAACAATGTTTCTCTAGGCAGCATTGAAGAGCTCAAAAATAGAATTCAGGGGGCTTCTCGGGAAATTACCCCTCAACCAATAATGTGTACAACTTTAAATTGTTCATTGTGCTCAAAACATATTTTTCTGTAAGTAACCATAACAACATTAACTAAATTCACAATGTATGATTTTAAATTATTCAGTAACCTCGTTAACACACCATACGCATGTAATCACATCTACTGAATAGTCTCCAACAACATCGTCGGTTGGAGTATGTACAGCGTTATGTTAAGTTCACTGTATATTATTAATTTATAACAAATCTATTTTGTCCTCTATGTCTATATTTCAGGCGCGCTCTAGTCCAAAGATGTAAAGCAGCCAAAGTAAAGAATCTTATATCAATAGGAGGACAGCATCAAGGAGTATATGGGTTACCAAGCTGCCCATCGGTGTCGTATATCGCATGCGATGGTTTGCGAAAAATACTCAATTATGCAGCTTATATGAGGTATAGAAATTCAAAAAAAAATGCTAGATATTCTTCAATTAAATTTTTAGTTGGGTTCAAAATTTCCTGGTGCAAGCTACCTACTGGCATGATCCCATCAATGAGCATGATTACATACAAGGTAGTACGTTTTTAGCAGACATAAATAACGAAAGAAGCATTAATCAAACGTACATCGATAGACTGTTAAAGTTAGATAATTTCGTTATGGTACGATTTGAAAACGACACAATGGTTCAACCTATAGCTTCTGAATGGTTTGGGTTTTATAAACCTGGACAATCCAAGGAAGTAATCCCATTAAACAAGTCAGCTCTTTACATTAATGTAAGCTATGACTTACTAAAAAGATTAAGAATGATTTTTTAAACTAATTATTATTTTTGGTTTCCTTCACAGGATAGATTAGGTTTACGTAGAATGGACTCTCAGAGAAAATTGCACTTTTTATCTGTTCCAGGAAACCATTTACAATTTGATTGGAATTGGTTCAAAGAGAATATAATTGAAAAGTTTTTATAGATTATATAGATAGCAACAAATACGCTACAAAATTCAATAAATATGTAGACGTTAGTAAGATTATGTATACAGATTAGTAAATTATATAGATTAATAAGCTATCAACGCATTATTGTAAAAATGATACAAATAAAAATAATATGTTGTGTTATCATGTTATTACTTAATTGTTATTAAAATTCCTGCTATGTTTTCATTTTTTTTAACCTCAGTGGAATGAGAAATTTTCAGAATTGGATTAAAATATTTGTAAGCGCCATCAAGTTCAATTAGTACTACGAAGTCAATAATCTCTCTAGGTATACATATTTCTATAGTCAAACTGAGACTGTTTTGTTCCTAAAGTTCAATAAACTATTTTTATTACTTTTACGTAGAGAGTATCTCTTCAAAAATTTTGTCTAATACACAAATGATATAATTATGTGCTTACCGGAAATTAACGGTAAAAGTATAAGCGACGTCGTTAAGTGAAAATTGAAAAAAATATATAGATCGCATAAAGCTAATTAATACAGACACATACATTTGGAGTGCTAGTCAACGGCATCTATATCGAACCACCAGAAATAGACTAATTACATCCGGTAGTAGAAGAGTTATTAATGGTTTAAAAATAAATTACAGAGAGCGAAGAATGTTTTAAAAGATTTGCTGTCGTTTCAGAAAAATATAAAGAACTCTAGGTAATAGTATTGATCCTCCTTTATTATGTTTAAAAGATGATGGATGCACTAGGAAAAATAGAAATATGTATTGAGAAAAAATCGTAGAATCAAACATTTTTCTCTTTATTAATGTTAATAATAATAAATAAATAATTAAAACTATTGTCGTGTAGTTGAGGACTGTCCATGTTTTGCGTATCATTACCATACTGGTCGTAGTTCTCAGCTGATCAATACACATATTAGAGTCTGAGTAATGTAAAGGAATGTCTTCTCTTCGTGGTTAGCTTGTGGAGTGATGTTAATTCCATTGGTTTGCGAAGAAATAGTGTATTTAGTTTTATATGATTTCGCTGTTTTATCTTTTCTCAATCTCTTGTTGGGAAGGTTCTAGAACATCACTTGAGGAAAATTGGGTCACGTATTCCTTCTTTCGCTCTTCAACTAAATCTTTAGCCGACTCTACTTACGTAAATAGTTTGAAAATCATTAAGGGAAACGCAAAAATACATTAAACTAATAACTAAAAAATACTGTAAGGCACGTGTGGCAAATTTTGGACGTATGTGGTAAGTCAGGCTTGAAAGATGGATTAATGGTTTAGTAAATTAAGCAACGTATGGAAAACAAGACTAAATATGCTAAAAAGCCTTCTTTTAGATCAACACATCAGCTCGTTGTACATAAGCTGTCTTTTGTTAGAACTCCTTATAAAACCAGGTTTTTGGTAATTGCTTGCGGGAATAATTACCTGACTGTATATTATAGCTATAGTAATATTTATTGGAAAGTAATATGGTAACGTGTTGCCAAATAGTGTTAAATTTTCTTTTCGTTGTATAGTATCATTTGATTATTTATTTTGTACTAAAAAAATCTGTATGAAATCGATTGAGGTGCTTTTGTGATATTTCATGCGTCATGAATAGAAAAAAGAGCAGATTTCGTACTTATCAAACGAGATTCTACAGTGTGTGCAACGTACATTAGCAATACATACTTCATTGACATATCTAAATGTGTGCTAAAGTTTTTGCTTTACATTTTATTATAACTTGACAGATTTAAATGTTTATGAACTTCTTCGTATCGCTAAGTTTGTAATTACTGTAGGATTATTCAATCGATTACTATGTCTTACTGCTAAAAAAGGAATCAATAGGATGGTTATAAAGACTTGCTGGTTTTAAACAGGTATATAGCCGTAAGCGATGTGTAGATCACGATAGTGCCCTAAATTCTTCTAAAAACTAAGCAAGACAAAAGTAGTAATTTAGCGACGACATGAAAAATATTAAGATTTACCTTACTTGAATTGATTTTTAATGCCATTGCCCTCCATTCTCACCTTTAGAAAGTTATTTTGTACGATATTAATTGATGTTTGCATTGTTTAGCAGAATCCTGTTAAGCGGAATTTATTTTTAATTTGATTGTAATTAATAATGGTCTATTCTTTCTGAGAATTTATTGAGTGAGAGAACGTGACTGTATTATGAGAATGGAAGATACAAAATCACTGAAACTTAGACATACTAAGAAGAGAATATATATGTATGTATATTTTATGGAGAAATAATATAAAACAGAATTGTCTAAATACTGAAGCAAACCAAATTATCATGTAATAAATGTGAAACAAATCTTTACTAACCGTTTCAGAAGTTTAATTATTGGAAGTATAAATCAATAAATATGCACTATAAAATTTTGAAAAGTAAAAGATAAAAGACAGCAGCGTGCGAGATATATGATACTTTTGATTTTACCTAACAATTTAGAGCAAAGCTTATTTGTATTCTTATATGAATTTCATATAATAATACACAACTACTACCACATTAGCTGACTAGTAAGCAGCAATTTATAACAATCCTGGCTGAGTAGTTCTAATTGTATAAGCAACATTTCTAAAGCCTGATCATATTTTATGCTTCTCTACAGTTTAACCAGAGAAAAGTGATGATAAAATGTACCATATTCTTGTACCTAACATTCGTGTGCATTAGATCCTGAGCTTTTTCAGTGGCTCGAAGGACTGAAAGTTCACTCATTTTAGTCCCTTTTTGAAGTTTATTACATGTAATTTATGATCGTGTATTGCCGGCTTAAAGCCTTAAGAAACTCACACATTTTACATTCAATCGTTTTTGTTGTGAAACTCGTCTTCAGTATTTTTCTTTTTTCCAAGTTACCGTTTTACTATATAGGTACATATGTGAACGCTGTATTACACATATGTACAGTCTGTTTCAAATTAAATGCGAATCGAGGATATTGTTTGCAGTTACCCGGTTCGCGGTGCTGTATTGTGGGTGATCTACACTTTTGCATACATAGTGATGCGTAGTTCATGATTTTTGACGTCTAACATTCACGTAATATCTCAATTTATACTTTAGCTATATTGGTTTTTATTATTTCAAATGCAATATATGTAATTGTCGTCATTTATAATGAGTCAAAACATCGTTATCGATAAAACAGAAAGTATTGTAAAATATATTATGCAACTGCACGTATTTGAAGGTAAACGTGAAAACTATCTAGATACGTTCTTGGTTAATAAAAGTAGAAAAAAGTATTGTCTGTAGTCTCATTATTATAATTTCAAATACATACTACGTAACACTGTTGATTTGTAATACATTTGATTATCGTAACGATCGAAGAGAGGAACTATTAATAATCGTATTATGGGCCCATTTTTTATCGATGGTAACCTAAATGCAGAAAAATATTATCAATTACTACGGAATGGAATTATTCCAGCAATAAATGATCAAAATTGAGACCAAATGGGATACCAATTCGATGGCGCGCCGCCTCATTATTCGAGAAGTGTTAAGTGAAAGATTTCTTGATCGATCGATCGGAAGAGGGGGACAAATTAGTTGGCCAGCAAGGTCTCCAGACTTAAATCCGTTGGATTTCTTTTACTGGGAAAGGGTGAAATCGTCAGTGTACAACAATGTTTCTCTAGGCAGCATTGATCATATTTTATGCTTCTCTACAGTTTAACCAGAGAAAAGTGATGATAAAATGTACCATATTCTTGTACCTAATATTCGTGTGCATTAGATCCTGAGCTTTTTCAGTGGCTCGAAGGACTAAAAGTTCACTCATTTTAGTCCCTTTTTGAAGTTTATTACATGTAATTTATGATCGTGTATTGGCGGCTTAAAGCCTTAAGAAACTCACACATTTTACATTCAATCGTTTTTGTTGTGAAACTCGTCTTCAGTATTTTTCTTTTTTCCAAGTTACCGTTTTACTATATAGGTACATATGTGAACGCTGTATTACACATATGTATGTACATATTATGGTAGCTTCCACAAACGTTGTAGGCTTCACAATAATTTGAGGCCACGTTGGTGAGTTCTACTCATATTCTTTTTTTTTAATACTGAACAAAAAAAACTAGTTCCCTGATTGAAATTTTGGGTCCGGTGAGCTCTCTTAATCTCAGGGGTGTTCACGAGTTTTTTTAAATACTGGGTAGTATGAAATAAATTAACCAACATAAAAATCACTTCTCTCAATAAGACACAATTTAAGTTATACACAATTTTTATTGTAATGACACATGGAAAATAATAATAACAAACAAATAATTGATTTAGATAAATAGGCAATATTAATTTGTTCGATTAAACATAAAACAACATAAAAAGAAATGTACCTAAATCTAAAAAATATTTTTTGAAATTTAACAAAACTTATTATTAGTGACCTCTGTTGTAGCATTAACAAAATTTAACCTTAAAAAGAAAACTAACTTATCGGCCGTGTGATTGGTTTAATTAAATATAATTCAAGGTCAACTTAAATTATTGTGCTTGGCGTCGGTTTTAGATAATTTAAATAGTACTATTTTAATAATTTTTGTGGTTAGCTTTCACTAATATAATTTTTCTACCTAGTAACATTATTTGATTTCAGATATCTCTTTTAACATAATATTTTACATTAATTAAAACATTTGGTCTTTACAAAATTTATCTTGATGACAATTTCTGGTGAGTTCTTGGTTACTTAATTTCTATTGGAATGTCTAAACTATTGTCTAAATTTTACATAAATAAATTAGCTTTATATTTCTCTTTTAAATTAATTAATTAATGAATTTCTATGCTCTCCAACTTGGTTTAACCTGTCTGATACTCGGTCTCTTGCTACAACATAACTGTCCTTGTCACATTGCCACATTGCACCGAATAACAGCTATCCCGAAGTCTTCCAGCTGGTCTAAAGATTTAGTTTCTAACTAACCCCTCGTACAAGTATTATTAAAAAAAAATAAAATAGTAGGTACTGAAATTGTCTCTATACAATATATTCGTTTCGCTTATGGATTGACGAAAATTGTTGGTAATATACGAACGATAAATATAATTTCAGCAATAGTTAATTAATTAATTTATAGTTAGCATAATGATTTTATTACATATTTATTAATATATGTATGTATGTACATATATTTTAAAAGATATAATATAATCTATTCTATATTCTCAGAAGCATGTGAATAACTTTTTTAATGACTTACTGTGTATTATATACGCTAATACATGCAATAATACACACAAAAACAGAAATTGTTTTCGATTAGAATTAGATAATAATCTGATTAAGTTTCCCATGACGAGTTACTAACTCATTTTTCTGGGTATGTATAAAAATTTTATCGAAGTGCGCAATGCAAAATATTTTTTACTTCGTAAATATCTGAAACTGCTATGAAGATTCTAAATATAAGATGTACTTACATTTGCAATCTTAGACGTTAAAAAAGTAACAAAATAATTAATGTAGCATTCATTGCATGCATGCTACCAATGCTTAGGTTAAATATTAACGTTTGCTTCAAAAACACTATGCAAGCCACTGTTTGTCTTTCGCATTTAATGTTAGCTACATGTACTTACATAAATGCTGTTGCAGCGGTTGCTCAATATGACAACCATTTTGTTGTTGTAAGATTACCAACCTTTCCCGCAAATTGTACACACCATTCCGTAACATTTCTGGTTGAATTGCAGCAATTTGCTTCGTGATATTGTCTTTTAATTCTTGCTGTGTTGTTGATCATCTTCTAAACACTAAACTTTTTAAATAACACTACAGCCAGTATTCCGTCCGTAATGTCTGCTTAACATACGATACTGAAAGACCTTGGCTAACAATTTTTTGACTGGTTGGAAAATATGCGGGGATACTCCATCCTGCATAAAAATGATGTTTTCAATTCCGTGGTGCTCGTTTTCCAGCTTTGGAATAACATAATCTCTTAACAATTGCAAATATCGTTCACCGTTTACAGTAACAGATAAGGCTTCTTCATTCTTCATTTCCTCGTAGAAATACCGACCTAAGATAAAATCACTTGCAAAACAGCACGAAAGGGTATCTTTCTTGAAGATGAAAATCTTCTTCAACGATTTCTTATGAATTTTCTACAGATCAGATTCTACCGTTTTGAGTATTGACTCCACTATTCAGTAATTACTCATCTGTCCATGAAATGCGGGATAATCATTCGGATTGAATTTCCGTCATTACTCGCAAAGGAAAGTCCTACTTAAGGCGGATTCACAATCAACGGGAAAGTTAACGCAAATATATACGTGTTCCCAAACGTTAACTATTACGCAATGTGAACGTTATGTACCATGCACAATAATCGTCTTCGTTTACGATATTTTGACGTATTGCCTACATAAAACTAGTTTAAATACTTACACCACACATGCGCACTCACGTACGTGAACACTAAAGTTAAAACTAGGTCCACATTCGCGTTTACGTGCTGCCGTCGCCGTTTACTTTATTTGGAATGAAAGCACTAAGTAAAGATGGGTCAGCTTTTTTAAGGTTCACGTTCACGTTCCCGTTATGGATCCGCTTTTACTCGCTAAATCTGCTCTTTAAATTCAAACAGCATTTTTTACATTCACAGTTTTCAGTACGTCATTTAAACGTGTAGTAAATACTTTTAATCTCAATTTACTAATAAAGTTGTATAAGTATTCACTTATTGTGGGCATGTGAGTTGACTAGCAACGAAAAATTGTTAAAAGCGATCTGTGTTTTATAAATGGACTATATTACAGTTTATATTGTGAGGATTTTCGTGTTTTGATCACTCAATGCTTCACTACTAATATAAGGGGATTCTTTAGAAAGGAAAGATATGTGAGTGATGTCAAAATGCCACAGCAACTCGACGGTTTCAATCATGATAGAGGCAATAACTTTCTAAGTCAATGGTGGGTGAGGATGCAAGGACTAATTCCACGCGTCAATCTCGCTTGCCTCTAGCATAGAGTTACTGTGATTTTCTGTCATCCCTCATTCACTTTTCACTTTTGAAAAAGCTACTGACAATAGTAGCCAAACTTCGAGCTATTAAGCCATTTCTATTTATTCATTGTTGTTCTTTGTTTTTTGTATTGTATTTATAACTATGACGCGGTCGAAATCCGGGAGCCCTCGTAATAATTACCCTTATATGTTCATGAAACAATGTTCTGTTGTTTTTCTCATAATAGTATTACGGCTATAATGATACGATTTTGTGAATTTATGAGTTGCCGCTATTAATTTCTGAATGGTAAAAAAGAGTCCAGACTTCTTAAATGTTATAAGTATATGCTACTATTATTACACGATAATTCCTTACTATTACTGCCATTATTTTTTATTTTCTAAATTTTTAGTCTCGAAGATATATAAAGAGGACATCTTGTTATAGGTGAACTGTTTGAGCACATTCTGTTTCATTCGTGTCGCTGAATTTTTCAAATTAATTGCGGTGGTATGTGATAATCACTACTAGTTTTTTTATAGATCGTACAGAGTATGCATGTGCAAATCCATTTCCTGTAATGAAAAGAAAATATTAATTAGAGTTAATGTATGAATGTATGTGCATGTATATACATATGTAGGTAAGTTTTTTCTATTGCGTTAAGTAATAATATACTAAATGAAATTCTCTTCCCTCAATTGTAAGTAAAAATACGCATAATGTAAAATGAAATGTGTGTATATGTACCTACATATGAGAACAGGCATGTTGGTATGTAAACAACGATGAAAAATCTGTG
>SMLS01034183.1:0-10656 GCA_004785975.1 Popillia japonica | reverse complement strand
TGCGGTTTAAAGCTGGTGTACAGGTAAAGTTTGGATATTGCTGGTCGTTCTCGGGATCTTTTTTTATTCCACAACAATGAAAGCTTGAATTCCCACCGTAAATTACGGAACCGAAAGGTTAACATGAAACACGACCATATCCGTTACAAATTACATTCATTTCTTATTAACGTATTCTACGCTAAACTCAACACCTAAAATCTTACCGTAGTAGACTTCGAGAAGCGGCTTTAATTTTTAAAACGGAAACTCCTTCCGGCGTAACGCATTCTAAATCATACACCTGCTAGATAGGCAACCGTTCTTTATAAAATTATGCAACTTCCCGTGAATAAATGAAACGCCTACTGCATAGGAGCTTCGAGCTTAACCGCCTGAATTATTTAAGTGTATGTAGCAGTTGCGTTGAGTAGCGCGTGCTTTCCGGTACGGATGGTGCTCCGCCTTAGTTACGGCCATGAATCGCGAATTCGGCCGTGCATTATTCAAAACGGATCCGTTTGACGGGAAGTTAATCTCTTGGAAAAATCGACATGGAGAACTCCGCGTAGACACCCACGCACGTGAGAGACATGACCGTTGAAGACGCAATTCTGAATTTTCCGTTTTAAACGGTGCGGACGCCTACAATTAATTAGCTGGGTAGATATTTAGGTAGGCAAAACAGGAGCGGAGGCGGATTTTCACAATTTATTGCTTAGTAATTTTGTTATAAGTAAAGTCCGATATGTTCGTACACAACAGCGCCGAGTACAAAAACTCCGCTCGCACCAGCGATTCGCTCTGTGTCGTTCTCGTCGTTCTATTGTCTGGTTTCATTTATCAAAAACTCGCATTGTGCATTTTCACGACTGACAGATTTCAATTAACGGGACGTAGACGTTTTTTCCATGCGGGTAAATCTTCCTCTTGTTCGGTTTTTACTTTTAGCCGGATGCCGGATTGGATCGCTTTATTCAAGTTTGCTAGTTGTTCGAGCTATACAGGAAGAGACGATTTATTTTATCAATTGCTTTTAAATATCCAACAGCAATAACGGAAATTAAACGTAAATTAAACGTAAAATTAACGTATGTCTCTATTTAACCTACTTACCCAATTCATATTCAGTTTCTTGATCCTCCGCTATGGTTTCCATAGTTCCATGTTTATAGTGAAGATAGCGCCACTACCGTTTCCGGTGCACGTCATCGGAAACGGACAGCTCCTCGGCGACAGGCGATAGAACGAATATCCGTGCCATTTAGCCGCAGCAATCACCGCAGCAATAGGCCCCTACTATTACGGTGTACGAACAGGCCTGGCGGGCAGATTATTATTGTACCTATTTGTTGTACGGCACGGTAGCGGTTAAAGCGTACATTTAACGCAACGTTGCCGCGCGCACGGGATCGCCGGATTGGAAGATTAATTAGTAGACCGGCACAGATTGCGGTAGGACTCGATTGAGATCGAGTATGCGATTTCTGATGGATAAACGATCTCGGTGGCTGGCGACGATTATGGCGGATTATTTTGTATTTAGCGGGACGTTCGTTGTCGTGTATAGATTCAGGCCGATTAGTAGAGTTGAGTTTCGTGGGTTACGTTTATTAGGTCGTCGGTGTCGTTTAGGCTTAAACAAAATAATATCGTTTTTGAATGTCGTTTTTTAGACCTCCCTGTATAGTGCGTCAAATAATTTTGAATTGCCCGAAGTTGGTAACAAAAATTTCCCCCTAGAATTATTTCCGTGAATTGGCAATGCTGTCAATACTTGTCAATTAGCTGTCATTATTTAAAACTTGTGGGTAGTAGGTACCAACATACCCTTGACAATTTAACAGTAGTGCCATATTAATCGAGAAGAACAGCACAGAATACTGTTCAGAAATGATTCTTTACACAAATCAAAATTTGTAATCACTGCACATGTATAAGGTTAAGATGGACAGATTCAAATTACTCCTGTCAGAATAGGTTGTCATTGTCATATTTGACATTTATTCTTATAAAAATTTAAACTTACATCAAACGAACTGTCAATACATTCTTTACTAACAAAATCTCTACTCTGTAATATCAGTTAAAGACTCCTCAAGCCTGAATTTAGATATAATTAGGGACGATATTGTTCTAAACGTTCAGAATCAACAGACTTCTCGCCGTGGCTTCTAACTGGAGCTGGGGTTGGAGGTGGTCACCATCAGCTGGATACCGCACATCCTACCCTGAAACATTCGATTTTGCTCAATGCTAGGTTAAACTTTCTTCAATCCTAGGCTTTTGGGTGGTTAGATCAAAAATTATGGTAACTTTGGAGAATTTATAGAAGCAAGGCCCAGAACAAGGTGGAAAACAAAAGCGTTGAGAGTATCAGGACTAAAGGGGGTAACGGAATGGAGAGAGAAGATAACGACTACAAAATAGAAAGCCACAGATTACATCAAAACGGGTAACAAGAGCTCTACGAGCGGCTACTACAGAAAATTTTTGTTTAGAAGTTCCTCAAGTTGCCATTACGGAAGAAGTACCCAACATCCTTGCGCTAACACTCAATGTTGGTACGTCTAGGCCTGTACTGGTCTGAACGTTGAACAGAAACCAAAGAAGCACCAAAATAATGCGCATTTAGCAACTTTGGAAAAGGTTGCGTCTATGGACTTGAAGACTTGGAGGAAGTCCATCTTGCTAAGAAGTCGTAGGTGAACACCAATCTAAGAAGGACCATATAGATGTTGAAAAAGAAAGCCTGGAGTGGATCCCTTTTTCTGCAGGCCCTTACAGGCTTCTAAAGAAGTTTAAAACGATAAAGGAACTGGATTCTCTGGCTTAAAGACCAGATACAAGCTACTAATACGAAAGAATTTTAATTGCAAGAATTAGATTATTAAAGCCAAGCATGAGCCCAATGAGGCATATCAGATCTTATATCTCCTGTTAGGAGTAGTCCCTGGCAATGTGCTGAAGCATCTGAGAGGGTTCCTTCTGCAGTTGCAACCATGGACACGCCTTATTTGGTTCGGATGATGTTGAGTGATCAATCCTAGGAGGGCGTTTGGTTGGGGTTGGTATCTAGGTTTGTTGCCCACAGCCAAGCATTTATCGAGTTTAAATCCTCATCAATGATTTGTTGGCCAAATTTCCATGGTAGCTTTTTTGATGTTAGCCTGGCGGTTCTATCTAAGAAGTCCAGGTGAATAGTGAGCAAGGTGTTATTGCACCACTTCCGCTATGCCTTCAAGAGAGCGGTTTTGCTTCGGAATTCAGAGGGACAGCCCCGGTGGTAACTGAGGGGGGTAGTTTTGATGGCCCCAGATGGTCATGGGAGGCTGACGGAAAAAGAAAGTATTTGCTCAGAATATACGGACTTGAGGCACATCAGATGAAGGAATGTGGTCTCCCGAAATTGCTAAACTCGTAGGATCATATCTGGTAGTTCATCAAGAAAAAAACTTCTTCAAGATTCTCTTTTTGGTCTCTTTGGTCTTTCTCATTGTTATTTTGACATTTCCATCAGAGATCCCCAAATTGAAGCAGCCAGTTTATGCTGATAACATGGTCATCTGCACTTTTGCTAGAAGTGAGGAATTGGTCTGACGTAGGCTTCAAAAAGTTGTGGATGTCGTAGGGGGATCATCCTGTAAATATGGGGTAGCCCTATCAATTCAATTTTTGCAACGGTACTTTCGGGATTCCGGGAATCGGTGTAGATAATTAAGTAGAAAACATCAAATAACAGTGACAGTATTAAACACGCGTGTAGAACTCTGATCACCTTGTAACGCGTCCAACTCTAACCAGGTTGCGACAGGGCTCACTAGATGGCGTACTGCGCTGGGCCTGTCATTTGACACCACGATGTTATTATAAGACGTAAAGGTTAATTATCTAAATGAATACAGGTTATGCCTGTTTGCAAAATTAACGAATTTTAACCTCGGGGTAGCATAAAGAAAATAAAACAAGTAGGATTCAACCATTTACAGATATAATTTTATTTACAGGTCAAAAATAAAATAAATTCTTTTACACATACAGGTAATAGAAATCAAACGAAATGTTTACAGAATGCAAGAATAGCAAAACTAGCGGTTTATACAATAATACTGGGGCAAAAGAAAAGAAAGAGAAATTCTTATTCATCCACAGGTGATAGCAATGAAATGAAATATATACAACTTACACGAGCAATAAAACAGGTGGTTTAATACATGAAATGCTGTAGCAATAGATATATATAAAACGGTATGATGTCTACAGAATCATAGCAAGGCAAAAGGTACAAGTAATGCACACACAAGGTACAAGTCAGGTAAATTCCTATAAATAGTTAAAAATCAATCGGTTAAACATAAATTATGTTTATAGTCATGTGCAAGTTAACGGAGTGCATGTGGGGGTCTACTCTTGACACCTCACAGGAGGAAACAAATGCTGGGGCCAACAAGGCTTCGGCGCACCCAACGGATAGGGTCTGGATGGTTCTGCAGTGGCCAACGAGAACTCCACACATACTACAGAACACCTGGGGCCAACAAGGCTCCGGCACACCCAATGGACAGGGGCTGGATTGTTCTGCAGTGGCCAACGAGAACTCGACACATACTGCAGAACACTTGGGGCCAACCAGGCTTCGGCACACCCAATGGAAGGTAGGGAAGGGAAGAGAGCTAGAAAGCAAGTGGATTTTAATACCAAAACGCGGCCTTCATATATGAGGAGCGATCATACAAAAGCAGACATGTCCACTTTTCTACAAAATAAGGTTTTATATGATTTCCGGCTCTTTTTAATCGTTTACATCGACTGGTGAAGTCAGAATCAACCAAAACCAGATATTTTTCATGCAAATGTAAGCCTAAATATCACAAGTTCAGGCAAAACCAGACATGTCCACATCAGAAAATAAGTTTTATTGTATCGACCAAAACAGGACATGTCCAATTGCATCTAACATCTGGATTGCACACAATATCACAAAACCAGATATATAATATCCATACAATGAATTCTATAATATTAAAAATTTGCGTTCTACTTTACCAGCTTTTCATATAGGTAGGTAACCTATATTATTATTTACTTTGTTGTTTGTTTGCTACGTAGTGTCAAGTTTTTTATAGTAGTTGTGTGCTTACAAAGTTTTAACAACAATGAATACTACTGTCGGTTTAATTAATACAGGGAGCAGGAAGAAAAAGCCTGAAGTGTCAATACGAAATAGATTGAAAAGGCAAAGGTAAACTCAAGTTTTTATTTTTTGAGGTTACGATGCTATTTTTCTCGTTGGTTTTTAGATATTCAGATACGGATCCCAACTTGCGCCGTTTCCAACGACCTTGCAATCATAATACAAATTCTTTAAAATGCAGTTTAGTAAAAATTAGCGATATTAAAAATGCTAGGAAAAAGTTTTATGAAGAATCTGCTAAAAGTGTGCAGGACCAAAAACTGTGCCATCTTATATCAGTTGCTGAACCAAAAAGAAAGCGGCCAAGGGGTCTTGTTCAAGAGGAGAAGAGAAAACCGAGAAATTTGCAGTCAAAATACTATTTTCGTGTTAAGGGAAAAAATACAGTACAACCAGTTTGCAGAGAGTTCCTTTTAACTGCCCTTGGTATAACAAAAAATAGATTAGTACCGATTTTAAAGGCAATTCACGGGGGTGATATTCCTAAAGAAAAAAGGGGTGGTGACAGATATGGTCAAAAATTTTTTGAAATTAAAGAAAAAATTAGGGAATTTTTGAAAAATTTACCAGCAAGCGAAAGCCATTACAATCGGAAAAAGTCATGCAGAGTTTACATTTCGAGTGAACTGAATCTTGCAGTATTATCCAAAATGTATAATTCAAAAAATCCTGAGTATAAGTCGTCATTATCAATGTTTAAAAGAATTTTTTACAACGAATTTAACATTGGTTTCTCGTCCCCAGCATCGGATGTTTGTGGTACTCGCATTAATCTAAAAAATGCAATAAAACAAAAAGATGGAGATAAAGAATTATTTATATCGAAACTTAAGGTTCATCGAATTCGAGCAAACACCTTTTATAAATTATTGAAGGAAAATCCTCCAAAAAGCTTATCATTCTGTTTTGACTTACAGCAAATACATCCATTACCCAAGACGCCCGTACAAGACGCTTTTTATTTACGTCAAATTAGTTTCTACACTTTTTGTTGTGTCGATGTTAATGCGAAAAAACCTTTTTTTTACACTTGGACTGAAGACCAGGCCAGTCGCGGTTCAACGGAAATTGGCTCAGCTTTGTTGGCGCACCTTAGGTCTCTAGATTTTGAAAATATAGAACTTTTAAGGTTATTTTGTGATGGCTGTGGTGGCCAGAACAAGAACGCCCACATTGTTCATATTTTGGCATTATGGCTTAGAACTGAGGCTCCAGCTAGTGTCACTGATTTGATTTTGCATTTTCCTGTTAGAGGTCACTCTTACTTGCCAGCTGACCGTGTTTTCGGCCGCGCGGAGAAAATTTTGAAGAAACATAATGTCATTATTACCCCTAAAGAATATAACAGATTCTATAACCAAGTTGGGCAAGTTCGCAAATTAGGTGTAGATTACCAGCTATACGATATCAAAAATCTGTTGGAAACTTACAATAAAATTGTTGGAATTAAAGATTTAAAAAGAATTTTTCTCAAGAAATTTAATTCTAAAAATGGAGTTACGGTAAAACTTAAAGGAAGTGCTTTCTTTAAATTCGACGATAATGAGCCTTTTGTTTCCATTGTTAAAAGAGGTCGCAATGAAAAAAGATGCAGTCTAAACATTCTACCACTTGGAAATCGCATATCTTCCGAAAAGAAAAATAATGTGAAAACTCTCTTGGCCAAGCAATTCAATTACGACGATGTACAATGGGAAAATCTTCCAGAACTGATTTTTTATAAGAACATTTTGTTTGAAGAAGCCCCACATGGCGAAGAAGATGTACAAAATGATGAAGTTGAAGATACTTCATGTGACTGCTTAGAGGATGACCTTGCAATTCATATCTAAATTTTGTATTTTTTTTTACAGAAAATTATTGTCAATTCTGTATATTATAATAAAAGTTTTAATAAATAAAAAAATATATTTATTTTACATAATACGACAAAGTAACAGATTCCAACAAAAAAATCATATTAGTTTCACCTTCAAGTTCACGCAAAACCAGACATGTCCTTTTGTTTTTTCGTGTTTTTTCGACAACCATAATTTTTTTTTTAATAGGAATGACATTGTCGGATCCATAAATTTAGCAGTCTATTGTCATGTAAGTTTCATAATTTTATCTTGATGGGCCTATGACAAAATAGTTTTTTGCGTTTATCTCAAAACCACTTTATGTGGACATGTCTGCTTTTGAATGAACGCTCCTCATATATCCTGGCCAGTACCTTTTTGTGGCATGACATCATGAGCAAAAACATGGTTAAAAATATACATAGCATCTCAAAACTGGACACATACAGGTTAGTTCAAAAATATATTTACATGTATGTACAAATGCAAGAAAACAATTTTAAATTAAATAAAAATTCAGTCAAAACAAATGAAAATATCTTCTAACGAAAAATTGTTTACTTGTCGCGGACTGAGTTCGTTACAGCTTCCTGTCTAAAGCGTGGTTACAAACATCTCGCGAGTGTGGTGACCAGAAGGAATTGTGAAGCAATCCTGCCCCAAAAAATTTTTTTTTACTTAATCTGTTACATTGCCCCCAAAAATTTTGGCTAATTCGCTAGAAAACGCGCCAATTTCGATTTTAATCGAATTTTTAAACGATCAGAAAACTGCAGATAATCCCTACGTCGCTTCATCCTATCCGTTCAATTTTAATGGCGGATCGAAGTTTATGAGCGGACGTATGTACGTAGTACAACGCGTTGGACGGTGGGGGTTTTACGGCCGCTTATTTTAGCCCTCGTTGACGTATACAATCTTGCAATCTTTTATATATTTTTTGCCTTCATGCTCGCTTCCGCATTTTCCTCTTCCCATTACATCCTCTACGTATACGTTCACATCTACATACATACGCTTTTGCTCCATGTATATAGTCGGTATTGCCTATATACACGCCCCAACGTATTGGTTTAATCAATCATGTAGCTGGAAGTTGCCCTCTCATGTTTTGTTAATCGCGTAATGCGACGATTAATCCTTGATTGCGGCTAACATAGTACACACAAAGATTAGAGATTATTCTGATTCGATCTATTTAATTTTTTTAGCTTCTAATTAGAAATGAAATTTTTATTCGATCCAATCGATCGTATTTCGGAGAAACTACAAGGCGTACAATTAAAGCTACCACAAACTAGGAAGTTTTATTCTTGGCCTAATGCATTCGTAATACGGGAAAATCTATCAACGCGCACGCAAACGAGAGCCGTACATCACCTGAAACTAGCGATTTATTGGGTATTACGGCAAAAGAATCCTTCGCTAATATAACGTTCGTAAAACGTTACATATACGTGGGATTGTGAAGGCGGGCATGTTTATTAGTTCTGTAATAGTAGCCCGCTGAGATTAGTATAACGACCTATAAATATAAAACGTACGGAAAAAGACATACTTTATGATTAAATACGTGATGTTTCTAGTAAAATCTCCAGTTTGAGTGTTGCACAAAGGAAACGTGCACGATTCAATTCGAAATTAATTATAACAAATTTGATTTGACTTGTTTAGGAGTTCTGTCTTTTTGACGTTGGTTACACTGATTGTCGAGTTGACGTTTTAAGGCAGGTTGAATATGAGGTTAAAATTATTTGAATTTTCAATTAAACCAGCCCACCTCCTAAATTCAAGCAACCAGCTAACCGAAAACTGGACCAGTCTTCCTTGAAAACAACCCCCTGATCGTATATCCCAGAAATTGGACTGACTTCTCCTCTCTCTCCTTTAGCAGTTACTACTGTAAGTCCAAATTTTAACGAGTTTTCTTAATTATGACGCCAACAATGTACTTATTTCCTTTATTTGTCAGGCATGATTATATCCTGCTCTTTACACGTACAAGGCAAGCTAGTATAATCTCGTTTTGACCTGCTTTTGCCGTATAAATGAGGAGATCGGATCTCTCGTTAATTAAACCGATTTTATGTTTCAAATTTCGTCTCTACATTACAGGTACCCTAATTCGGCGCAGTCGGTAGGATAATTGCCCGTTACCTAATTCTCTTCTCTAATTTTCTTCCCCGTATAAACAGCAATCTGTTATTAATTTGGAGCAGCAGCAGTGCTAAAAATAAATAAAATATAAGAGAGAAATATATCAGCGGAGTATTCATTAATCAAATCTCGCTTTAAGCATCCGCAGTTAATTCCTGTAACTGTTTTCTCGTTTAATAGAAACGCAAACAATCACCGTGGGCAACTGTTGGGAACAAAAGCCAAGTATATAACTCGATCTGAACAAGAACAATACACACAATCGACACAGAACTGAACTTTGCTCCTATAATACAGACGAGGAAAGCCCCTTGTAAATCTCACTGTATACCAGACGTAATTGTAGTGTAGCTGTCAGGATTTCTACTGACGCTACACCTTCTATTATATACTTTTTAATTCTTGAAAAACGCGTAAGTAATCTTTAGCTTAATAGACAGCAGCCATTAAACTAATTACCTTCCGAAGAGATATTCTAATGCGGGCGTATGCGCAAATTTGCCCTAACCGTTCTCGTTTTAATCCCATAGTCCGATATCGAGGACCCGTGAATAAAATTACCTCGAATAGATTTATCGCTTTCGTGTAAACTGTGTGAGCGTTTATTAACGATTAATTATAAAATATAGGGGGGCTGTTTCGTGGAAGTTCTATTGTGTAGTAGCGGAAGGTTGATTATACACGAGACTGAAGAAATTCAAGGTCAATATCAAGTTCTTTCCCACAAATTTAATTTATCTAATCCACCCATCAAAGATTGTTTTTTATTAATGATATGTTCATCAAACTGTATTGTGCCAATTTCAAAATATTTACACTCTAAAGTGATGTTACTGATTCCTTCTTTACCGACGAGAAATTTTAAGAGTTCTAGGCAGATATATACCGGGTTCTTTTTTTATTATTACACATATGCACCTCCCCTATGTGTAATCATAAAAAGATAATTGTCAATCCATTAGCAGCATGGTAGGCAACCAGTTGTACTTCAAACACAAAAATACATACATAAGCCTGTTTGACACGATGTTAAATTTGCGCAAAAATTTACTAGAAAATTTACGAATAAATGATAGGACCCGTTGCAAACAGAAAATTATGTAAAGAAATTTACTACTAAATTTATTCGTAAATTATTTAGAACCTGACTTAAATGTATCAGTAAATCTGTTTTAGTTTATTGTTAACATTTTGCACTTTCTTTATTACAAACATAACCTAGTTTTTTGCGGCGAATTTTTGCGAGTAGCCGTACGTTCCGGTTGTAAAATGAACGTGACTACTGAGCGGTTATCCCCACCTCATGTCTAGTAGTGCCCGTTTAGTAGCGCGCGAAAAAAAAGCGGTTATCAGTGCACAATAAATAACCATAACATTAAAATCAGATTGTAATATCCTTTAGCGTTTAAATTCAATAGTTTTCTAATACACGAATTGCATGTATGTAGGAACAGGCGTACACAAAATCTTTTGTTCAATAGAAAT
>SMLS01034182.1:0-11283 GCA_004785975.1 Popillia japonica | reverse complement strand
GGTTTTTTGTAGACCGAAATCAAAAATCGTATCTGTTGAATAAATCGTTTTGTATCTACTTTCATCAGACCATAATAAAGTAGCAGGAAAATTGTCATTATCCAGTGTATCATTTGCAAAATTCTGTTCTTTCGTTATCCCCCGGTCTTAAAGATTACCATACATCTTATTTATATGATGATATTTGTAGGATTTCAAAATCTTATGTGCAGTTGGTTTGGATTTTCAACTGCTTGTAAAGCGGTAGTCTTGGTCTATTCACATATACAAATGTGTAGGGACGATGAATTAAAGTGCTGGGGATAGGAAATAAATAAAATATGGGTAAGCTTAGGACAAAGTAGGAGTTTCATTTATAATTGGCTGCTATCGCCAGCACTTTATTTTATTGTCCCTACACGTTTGTCTAACGTTGTACAGCCAGTACTTCCCTTCTGTATTCACATATATTTTTCAATTTTTTAGTTTCGTTTGGTTGGTTTTAAAATATTGTAAGTAGACAGGTGAGGTTGCCTTCTTTTTGGATACTGGACTAGCGTGGCGACTCTCGTCGAATTTTGGTGACACCGAATGTAAGAAGTAAACATAGCAATACATATTTACTTATTATTTATGTAATAGTAAATATCGAATTAATTTTATGTACACGATAGATTAGATTTTGTTGCACTATTTTCTCATCTTCTGACCAAGTAAAATACACACAAAACAAACTTAAGGACAACAAACAATTGCAATATTTATTTAGGTTTCGTTTTTGTTTCCAAAGCACGACCGATGCTCTTACCTACTAGTGTCAAAATAAAACTTTCGTTTTTTTGTCACTAGTTTTCATATTAGATAATATGTTAAATTATACATTTTTGGAAAGAGAAAAACATTCTGTTTTTAAATGTGTCATAGCCAATAATGAGCCATAAGAGAAAAAATGACGTTGGCAGCTGTAACTAGTGGGAGGGGGTCCTTGAATAGCTGTATAGGTGCCGTTTTCAGTGTACTCCATGGCTTGGTCAGGTGAACACTGCGCGTTTGTCGTTGAGCAGTTTATTGAACATGGCGGATCGCCAATAACAACTCAACGTGCCTTCCGCATTCGCTGTCCTCTCGGTCGACGGGGCCCTGTTCCCGATAGGAAAACCATTTATTCGTGGGTGTCAAATTTTCGACTGACGAAAATGTACCTCGTCTGAAAAAATCACATCTTTTCGGTGAACGTTCCGAAGCACATCTTGACACAAGTTTCTAGGGACTCTTTCACTAGTTCTTGCACCATCACAATCTTATAGGATTGCATTTTCAAATCTCGATGCAAGATTCTTGTCACACTTCGATCAGATAATCGTAAGGCTGATGCATGCTTTCTTGCCGAGGAGATTGTTGAACTGAATCTCTCACTGCAGCAACATTTTCTAGGCCGGTGGCAGTTCGTCGTCGACCTTGAGGTTTACGTTTCAATGCAGAACCTGTCAGTCGAAAATTTGACACCCACGAATAAATGGTTTTCTTATCGGGAACAGGGTCCCGTCGACCGAGCGCAAAACGATTGCGGAAGGCACGTTGAGTTGCTATTGGCGATCCGCCATTTTGAATAAACTGCTCAACAACAAACGCGCGATGTTTATCTGACCAAGCCATGGAGTACACTGAAAACGGCACGTATATTCAAGCTATTCAAGGACGCGTCCCCCACCACTCTAATCTGTCGCTAACCAGCGCACGCTGCCTTTCAAACCGGGGAGTTCTTTCTGCCGCACCCTGTATATTGGTTTAAATATACATATATGTATATTGGTTTTTACGTGATCACAATTTTCATCAAAATTTAATCAGTAAAACATTTAGTTCAATGTTTGCTTTCGATTAGCCGAGTGCTTAACTTATACTGCTAACAAAATTTTTAAATCATTTGAGTTTAGGTTTTTATTTAGTATGTAGAGAAATTTCTAGTAAATAGCCCACAGTTTCAGATTAGTACTTTTCACGTTTTGCTCTAACCGACTATCTGAGAATTCAGGACAAGTATAGCAGTGCTAATTAATAGATAATTCATATACAGGGCTTTTCAAATATACCGGAACATTTAGATGTTTTTGATACCGCATAAATTGTCAAGCAAAATCAACAGAAAGCAAGCTATCATTCTCATGTTACTCATGTTATGAACATTCTATTCAACTTATTTCTTTCAAATGCGACATAATATAATAATGATTTAAAAAATATCACAAAAAATTAACACATTGTTTTAATCGTCTCAGGAATATTTACATGTTTCGGTACATTTGAATAAGTCACATATGTGTATTGTGCTTTATTTTTTATTCTAGGTATCTGCATGGGGTGGATATGTATTCATCATAAATTTAATACCATTACATGTGTTTGTTTTGATCTTAATGGGTAGATTTTCTAATAAAGTCTTTACAAGTTATACAACGTTTTACATTCTCGGATTGTTACTGTCTATGCAAGTACCATTTGTAGGTTTTCAACCAATTCGAACAAGTGAACATATGGCTGCATCAGGTTTGTGTTTCTGTTGAAATTTTGAGAAAAGCGGGTTAAGTTGACAATGGTAAAGACAAACTTTTTTTTGTAGGAGTATTTGCGTTGTCTATAGCTGTAGCAGTGCTGAAATATTTGCAATCTGTGCTGTCCAAATCAGAATTTAAATCATTGTTTATATTTGGAGTACTGACCTCATCTGCTGTGGTTTTTTTTACTGTTGTTGTATTAACTTACACTGGATATATTGCCCCGTGGAGTGGACGCTTCTATTCTTTGTGGGATACCGGATATGCAAAGATTCATATTCCAATCATTGCATCAGTATCAGAACATCAACCTACTACTTGGTTTTCCTTCTTTTTCGATTTACATATTCTCGTCACCACATTTCCAGCTGGACTATGGTATTGCATCAAGAATATAAATGATGAAAGAGTATTTGGTAAGTATATGCTCGATATTTTGTCTGTCTTGAAGTATAAGTCATGTGGCTATGTAGGTATATCTCAAATATAATGAATATTTTGCTTGCCCTTACAGTTGTTTTGTATGCTCTGAGTGCAGTATACTTTGCGGGAGTTATGGTCCGTTTAATGTTAACATTAACACCTGTCGTATGTATGCTGAGCGGAATTGCGTTTTCTGGATTACTAGATCTTTTCTTTAAAGAAGATGCAATTCAGAGACCCGAAGAAATTGAACCTGAAGAAAGTAGCGCAGTGTCCAGCAAATTATATGATAAGGTAACCTAATTATTTATCAGTAAACTTTGATAATTGTGTGTGTTGACTGCCTTCTATACGGGCATAGGCACTAGTAGTCTCGTTTAGTATGTGATGGTTCCTAGGCACAATTACATCGATTTATTTACATATGTATAACTGTTTAGCATATTTATATATTTTACTGTATGTTTGGAAGCATTTTGATGTAGTCATATTTTTTTAAGACAATATCTTATTATGATTTTGTAAATACATTGCTATCTATTTCTATCTCCTTTCACTGAAATTTTATTTATAAATCAACAAAATGATGGACTCTAATTGGTTGATTTAATCTTAGTAACGTCAATATAATGTAAGAGTTGTGATCAATTCTCAAGAAACGAATAATAAATTCATGGGATCTTCAAACAATAGGAATTTTTTGGAAAATTTCAATGTTTTGAATGAAGTGTAACATGTCCTAGATTTATTTTCCATTTTAGGCAGGTAGAGTACCAAAAATGAAACATGAACAACAACCACGAGAAACAGATCCAATTGGCCCTAATGTTCGTAGCATTATCTTGGTGGTTATCATGCTATTGCTCATGCTTTTTGCCGTCCACTGTACCTGGGTAACAAGTAATGCGTATTCCAGTCCTAGTGTCGTTTTGGCTTCATATAGTGCGGATGGTTCTCGACAAATATTAGACGATTTTCGTGAAGCTTACTTTTGGCTTTCTCAAAATACTGCAGACCATGCTAGGGTTATGAGCTGGTGGGATTACGGCTATCAGATAGCAGGCATGGCAAATCGAACTACCCTAGTCGATAATAACACCTGGAATAACAGTCACATAGCGTTGGTGGGTAAAGCTATGTCTTCGAATGAAAGTGCAGCTTATGAAATCATGACAGCGTTGGATGTAGATTATGTGTTGGTGATTTTTGGTGGAGTAATTGGTTATTCAGGTGATGATATTAATAAATTCTTATGGATGGTGAGAATTGCTGAAGGAGAACATCCGAAGGATATACGGGTAACTATAGACTAGCTACTTAGAATTTGGTGGTGGGTTTTGCTATATTTAACTTGTGTTCACAATAAGTAGTAGAAAATAGTTAAGCAATTACAGAATTACCAATTAATAGTTAATGTTCTTCCCTGTACTATTTACTATTTATTTTAATTTAAACATGTTTCGGCGTAAAGTTATCATTGTCATCATCATTATGTTAGATGAATTCTGTACATTTATGTTATAAAGTGATTTATACAGATTGCTACATCATTTTTAGTTTTGTGTTATGCATTACACATTATTTAAATGGTTCTATATTTCAGGAAAGCGACTATTTTACTGAAAATGGCGAGTTTAGGGTTGATTCACAAGGCGCACCAACGTTGTTAAACTGCCTCATGTATAAACTTAGTTATTATAGATTTGGTGAGCTTAAGCTGGATTATCGTACTGCTGCGGGTTATGATAGAACGAGAAATACCGTAATCGGAAATAAAGATTTTACTTTAACATACTTAGAAGAAGCATACACAACCGAACATTGGCTTGTTAGAATATACAGGTAAATTTGTTTCCATAATTATTTAATACGAAATCGACGTGATATTTTAGATACATATGTATTATTCATTCTTACAGAGTTAAGAAACCAGATGAATTTAATAGACCTCGAATACCGGTTGCTAATAGACTTGTTAAGAGTTCAAGTTTCTCGTCCAAAAAGGTATGTTTTTTTAATAGAATAATATAATTGAATCTTTGTAATTTTTAATTATTTACTCACATTGTTGCTTGTTTTTTTTGTATACCTTGTCCAACAGTGGCACAGTGGTTTTAAGAATTAAAATGCATAAATAATATTATTCTCTTTGAAAGGCTGTGGTGTGACAATAAGTGGAGAAGGTTGTAAGTAAAAACGAAGTCAAAATCTAAAATGAATACAACTCAACTAAAATATCGTCTCTGGCAGAATTAATGGTGTAGTGTACTTTAGGCTGACTGTACTTTTATAATTCTCAATACATTACTTGTGTATATTATATTATGTATATGTTATAATAATAATAATTATTATTATTATATGATTAACATGTCGTATGTATATCTATTACTTAAAAAGGCACAAAGGTTGTGTGTATTGTAGTTACTTATAAACTCACAACAAATGTCATTATTATGCAAAATTTCAACAACAAAATGTTTGGTATTTGTTTAATATGAACAAATCTTATATAAAAACTTTATTAACGAATATAACCAATATCTGATAATAGAATCATATTTATTTGAAACCTTTTGTAGTTTATTGGGTATGAATTGTAAATCCGCAAATTTAGATAGAGAACCAAAATGTTAAATGATAATTACCAGGTTACACTTATACCGAAACATAGTGATGATCTATGAACTTTTGTTTTTGACTGGACATTACTGTATACCGTGTGGATGTCTGCGAGCGGTCTATACCGAACTTATATTCTACTGTACGCTTGTATTGGCAAATATAGCTTGCTGTATCTTAGTTCACCAGTATATTAGATTTCCTATCGAGCGGGGGATCTATCTAACAAATAACTACCTATAGTTGTTTCCGTAAAGGTTCTGACCGTAAAACTATTTGACTATAAACAATATCTGCCCAGCCGTATATTCCATTTTTAAAACGTCCGTTACCATTCGAACACGCTTTATTGTGAGATGTGTGAAGAAGTGAGTGCTAGGATGTATGAATGAAATACGCATGCTAGTATGCGACAACAATTGTGTGCCTATCTCACTCTTAGTCTGCATAGATAGACTTGAATTTCTTGCCCGTGATCGTCCGCTCGATAGGAATTCTAATGTATCGCTGAAGTAAGATGCAGAAAGTTATTGTTGTCAATACAATTGTACAGTAGAAAATAGCGTACACAGTTTAGGTATCGACCTCTCGCAGGCGTTCACACGGTATATACTTGGATTCACGGACCTTGTTCGTTACGTCTGTGTAGTTAAGCAAAGATATGTACAAGTAAAATATTTATTGCCAACATTCAAATAATGTGAGAAATGTTAATATGATACGTAGGTCGTTGTTTAAAGGAGACATACGCCTAAATAGTATTCGTATCGCTTGTATAGAAGTGAATGAAGATAGAAATGGCAAGGCATCAGAGTCTTTTCATTTCATGCTCATACTCGGCTTTATCCAGGTTTATCTATTAGTCTCTAGAGGGTACTTTTCAAAATTAGTCGGTAATATACCTGTGTCATTGTAAGAAGTTTTACTTATCTATTGTATTGCTTGGGTATACGGACGTTGCACGTCAATATGTATTTCAACTAATTCTTAACCCAGCGTAATACCAAAATCAAAATTTATAAAATACTTACAGTGCGAATATAAATCTTTCCGTTGGAGTTATTCCTAAGTGTTACTTTTGCCGTTTGAATGTAGACGCAGTCACAATTATTGTTTGTCATTTATACTAATGACGTAACGGATAAGATCCGTAAATCAGACTAGTGATAGACCTATAACGTACACTCATGGAAAGTAAAGATTGGACAGTTTCCATATAACAACGTATTGAAAGTGTCCAATCGTTACTTCCATGACTATACATACAGTCCCTGGCCAGAATATTAGCGCCACCTGGAAATAAACGATCATCCAGTACTGGCGCTGGGAATATTTTCTCTTATTAAAGTAGCAATACGCTGTAATGTCCGCTGCAAAACATCTTCTTTTCCTCCTATCTGCCAATGAGAGAAGTTTTGTGTACGCAAAAACGTTGAAATATATTTTTTTTGTTATCGGATATGTCTTTTGCTTGACCCATGCCGTCTACTAGATTACGTATAAAAAAATATAACCACGCTTTGAAACTAAACAAAACGTGCACAACGTCACATAGAAACATAAACATATACCGTGCCGAATGTTAGATAGCAACTGATTGCAATTACCATTCACAGTACACATTTTAAAACTCAAGACACAATAAAGGCCACTTTACACCATCTTGATTCATACTTTTTCTATACTAGATTCTATTCTAGGATTTTCTAAATACTTTTTAAGTGGGAGTACAACAAATCAATACGTGATGGCGCTACTAAACAGCTTTCAAGTTCTACTAACTTGACCAACATAGTCTACCTCGGTTTCCAATAATATTCTTACAGATAATACAGTAAACTGCATAATGCATTTAAACTGCTCGGCCACTAGATGGCGTTATTCGTAACAATATACTGAACTTGTATTTATTTTCCGATGTTGGCCAATCTGCCAAAAGTACTTCTGCGCATGATCCAGTATCAATTTAGAAACAAAAATAGGGCAGGACACAGACTACGTCAGACGACGAACTCAATATTAATTTGAACGTGTGTTAGTGGCGTTTACATGATACTTTTTCTGACTATTTTTTCTAGTTTCTAGAAAATAGTATAGAAAAAGTATGAATCTAGCATGGTGTAAAGTGGCGTTAAGGGTATGGTAAACAGTTGGTAGCAGGTAAAAGTCCCTTAACGAGCACATTTTTGTTTTCTTAGAAGTATTTCCTCATATAAAATACTAAACAAACATTAGATAGTGATATCTTTCGGTTCGTTTATTATATTTCTTGAAATAACAAAAATATACAAATTATTACAGTGGCGCTAATATTCTGGACAGGGACTGTAGTAGCTAATCTATCTAGATGTTTTGAAGATTGATGTATATATATAGTAAAGGCCACTTTACACGATGCTAGATTCATAATTTTTCTATACTATTTTCTAGAAACTAGAAAAAATAGTCAGAAAAAGTATCATGTAAAGGCCACTTTACACCAAACTGTACTACATGCTATAATGTTTTAAAAACTAGATCCTGTCCTACTTTTGTTTCTAAATTGATACTAGAACATGCGCAGAGTTTACTTTGCTTATCTAAACCCTTCAGTGTATCTCAAAGTTTAAATAATTAATCGGCATTTAGTTTTAAGTCGAATAAAACGCCACTATTAATTCTTATGTAGCTGTATGTCATGTGCTTAATATTAAACATTTATTTTTTCAGAATTCTAAACGTAAAAAAGGTTCGATCAAGAATAAGCCAGTTGTTATTAAAGGAAAACGTTTATCGAAACAGTCATAACCATCAACACTTGATTGGAAGTGTACTCTATCCAAGTTTCCTTTCAAAAATACTGTAATTCATGGATTTTCTTCATTTATTTTTTTACATCATGTTTATTAAGTAAACTTTGTTGTGTTGTAATTGATTCTTGTTAATAAGTGCAGATTATAGAGTACACATTGTGATAATTTGTACTAAACAAAATAAAGACTTTTGCACTTGCAAATTGTATTTGTATGCATTTTCGAATATTACATACATATACCGTATGTCTACGGGGACCCCAGTCAACTAAGAAAGAGACAGATACACAATAGGTACGCCTGTAGTTCATTCCAGCGTTGTTTGTCTCTTATGTGATTGGGATGGCCGTAAACATAAAAGTAGATATTAAGCTTGAAATACACACATATAAACATAGTCGTAGCTATTTCCGGGTTACGCCGTATCGGTTCATGGTTTACACCTGACGTTTCGCGAACAGCTGAATAACCCGAATAATATCAATAGAGAAGACGGACTTGCATTGAATAGAGTATGGAAAACCGTAATACGAACAACTACGCACGACATTGGCTCGCCACGTGAACCAATACAAACGCACGCAGAACAGCTACGTACACTCACCTGAAAGAACTTGTAGAACGATTTACATAGCGATTATATGTAAATCGTTCTACAACTTCTTTCAGGTGAGTGTACGTCATTGGCGCACCACGCACACCAGTAGAGAAGCGTGTAGAGCAGTGAAAGGGATAAGGGTATATAAGGCGGGAATAAACTCGCAGGGAGTACAGTTCCTTTGACAATGCGGACGACAGCTGTTCGCGAAACGTCAGGTGTAAACCATGAACCGACACGGCGTAACTCGGAAATAGCTACGACTATGATGACCGGCCGTGAAAGTCTGAAATCTTTTTTAACATATAAACATGTACATATGTACACTCATGGAATCTAGAAATTGGACACGTATCGAGCCTAACCTTGCGGTAACTATTGTTCTCTCTTACTCCCGTCTCGCCCCCCAAATTGTGCCGCAGGCACTATGCTACTACCCGATCGCTTCGATATCAGCAATTTTATTATACTTATAGAACCAGAAAACGGGAAGCAGTAGCGACAGGATTTATAGAAGTGCATACATAATGCAGTACCGATTGTGTATTAGGAAATTGCTCGTTCGCATTGAACCGAAAAGTTTACCACCAGTAATTTATAAATGTTTAATGTGTATAAATAAAATTAAAAAAAATATATAATTAATTCTGCAGCTGTTATTAGAATTTCGTCGTTTAATATTGATCTCTGCTATCATGCATCGTTAGAAATAAAGTTTAGTATTTCAAACAATGTACGAGTGTACGTGTGTATGTGAGAGGACTGATACTACACTGTGACTAAACTGAGTGGGAGGCGACAACGAATCTATCGCCACTTATACACTTAGAGTCTATTTCAATAGAGTTTGGCACATTACATCATATCGACTTGCGCAAACTGTGACGTCACATGAAAAATATACCTATTTCATAAGTAATATATATGTATTTTTATGACCTTGTAACTTATCTTATTCTCTAGATAGTTTTTTCCACTTGTTAGGTCAATGATAGCACTTGCAATTCGAACAAAAGTCAAATTTATTCCAAAACCTTGCTGCAATGCTCTTTATATCAATGTATTTTGTTGTCAAGCTCTAACAATTCTGTTCAAGGACTAGGGAAAAACATAGCAAAAAAACCTAGTCAAGAGCTTAATTTTATAAAATTCAGGCGTGATTAGGTGATCAAATTATTATAAATAATACTTAAATTTTCTATATCTGTTCTAAAATTGACCGCGTTATTTTCTTTTTTAATGTATATCATTTCATATATTAATTTTTTATTATAACTATTTTCTTTTTTTAAATCTTAACATTTTCAAAATCAAAGTTATGTCGTAATTCTTTAGAATGCTTAGACAAAGCAGTTTCCGCGGTTATGTTATGCGTTACAGTGTATTGATGATTATACAGTCGTTTTTGTAGATACTGTCTAGTTTGCCCTACGTAACATTTATTACAGTCTTTGCATTCTAATTTATATACGACATTACTTTGATTATCTTTTTTAATCTTAGTTTTTAAATTTGTAAATAATTGTCTGTTATTGTATGGTGTAAATGTAATGTTTATATCTGATTTTTTAAATTCGTATTTGATTTTGTCACTTAAGTCGTTAATGTATGGAAGTGTGTGATATATTTTACTATTTTGTTTATTGTCTGTGTTGTATATTTCATAAGCGTAGATATCTAGCATTTTGGAAGGTAATCTTCAAAGATTTTTTCTTTAACAACGATGTAGATTTTAAAACAAAATTGAACTCAAAAGGACGCAGATTTACAAACAACAAGGCCAAATTCAACACCACAACGCTAAACTGGAACTACGGACGGTCGAAAATAAAATGTCGCTTCTCGTTAAACATCCACATAGTACACGGCCGCTTCTGGTCGTTCGTTAGCAACGTGTGCGTGCTAAAAAAATCTTACAATTCAATAAAACTTATTCATAAATAACAGCGTTTTGTATTAGATAAGTTGAGATACAGTAGAGTTAGGGTCGCTGCTAGATTTGTATGTGGTTACGGAGTGAACTAAAATCAAATGTGGAGAAATCTGATGGTATAGCCATGTGCGCTAGCAATGTAACGGGGCTTAATACAATATATATATATATATATATATATATATTTATCTTGCTATCAATTTTGCCTCCTCTGATGGCGCATTTGCATATAATCTTAACTCCGGTGTAATCCCAACTCCGTATACGGAGGCAAGATTACAATCCATGCAAATAGTCTTTATGACTCATAACTATCTTAAATTTAAAAAATGAGCTGGAGTTAAAATTGATGATAAATATGTTTTGTGTGTATATTGTAGT
>SMLS01034179.1:0-13678 GCA_004785975.1 Popillia japonica | reverse complement strand
AATCTTTTCCATGTAGACACTGCATAGAAGGTGAAGACCATGTTCGGCCACCATATGACTCATCACATACAGTGGATGATGTTGAAAACAACCTATTTGACTCCCCATTGGTTATCACCTTTTTTGGACCTGGTATTGACTTCTTTTGGGCTTGGTCTAAGTTGTCTTGAACCTATTTTTCACCTAGTTGGGTCCTATGTATTTACATACGTAGGGTTGGGATAATATCGTTTAAAAAACTGGTCCAAAACCAAATTAGCTATTTTCAAGGTCTGCACAGTCTATTCGTCAGTCCTTACCAATTTTCTAGATAGGGTAAAAATGAACTATATAAGTAAAACAGGTTCTTTATCTCTCTGCTTCATTAATCTGCAAATGTTTCGGTAATGGTTAACAGCTCTAACTAATTTTGCTCTTGTTTCATTGATTGTATGATCTGTTTGCAAAAAATGGTGCCCAATCTGATTCTAATAAAATGCTCTTTAAAGCTATAAGCAGAACTAGAAAAGAAACAATTGAAACGTATAAAGAGCTTAAAAAGATCTTCAAATTAAATTGCAATGGCGCATATATGTTCTAAAAAACAGGGCAGTACATCGCCTGAGAAAGACACTGAGCCCAATTAAAGAAATTAATACCTAGAGAGTGAGTTAATTCGAGTGCTTGTCAGAGTATGTAAGACTTCTAAGATTGCAACAGGCAGCACAGATGGTTAAAATGGAAGAGGGAAGGATATTGATGAAACTCCTTAATCGAACAATGTAAGGAACAAGATCAAAGGACAGGTCAAGAGAACGGTAACGATTGAGTAGGAAACCAAAAAACTGCTACGAACGAGGGGCTTGTAGACATATTTTGAAGGAAGTAAATAGTGAAATAAATCGTCACATCTGCAGGTATTGGAGTGACACCATCCATCTACAATGGACCTACATTCACCCGATTTCGTCAGTAAATACATAATTAGCGCAACTTCAGCTAACTGGAACGTCGTACTTCTAAATTGTTCGAAATGATTTAACGACATCGTATCTCGATAAAGTTGCGATAGCTTACGCTAATTTTTATGTAACGTAATATCCGCAGCCGACGGCTCGTGTTAGAGGTCAAGGCTAAACACCATAAAGAAAGTTATAAATCTATATATGTAATACCTACATATGTTAAGCCTCAATATTCAATAAATTTGAATCTATCTCTGCAGTTTCCTTTTTATAATTATTTTTATTATCTTTATGTTGTTAGAAAATTTCAATTAAATTACGTATCATTTAGTGTAATGGCAGCTATTTCTGTTGTGTGTATTATATTCAGTTTCGTTTTAGTTTAATTACCTTGGGAGGAAATAAGTTTAATTACGTGAAATTAGTATTACAAGGTGATGTAATAATTAAGTACCTACTGTTAATCTCTAAAATAAAATTACTTAACTTGGATGTCTATTCAAAAGAAAGGTATATGTATGTATATTAGGAGACTAGCAGTCTTCATTTACGAATAAATCTATTTCTATTATGCTGTTGAAGAATAACATATTTTTATTCTTCAACCATGACCAGTTGGCATTTAGAACCCATTCAATTTCAAGTTATTGGTATATAATGCACAAAGACCATTGAATTATATTATTTATTATACTAGTGACAGCTTCGTTTAAATTAATTATCTTAAAGAATCAATACTATTATTTCTTTAATCATTTTTAATACATATTACCAATTAGGATTTGAAGCTCATGTGGGTCAACTGGTGTAGAAACTCGATCCAACCCACCTAAAATTTTGACGAATCTACATATGTATGTACATGTATGGCTAACTATAAATAAAAACTAAATAATAGAGCTCATGGTAAAGAACGAAGCTTATCGGCAGAATTGTAATAGTAATCAATGGCATCAAAAAGTTATAAAATACAGGACCCAAGATACTACCTTGAGGCACGCCTGTATTATGAAGTGGGCCAGCTACAGAAAAAAATCGGCTAGGCCTCTTCTAATTAATCTGAACTTTGAAAATTTAATCACTTCAACGATTTTGTTGTAGTCTCATCAATAAAAAGAATGAAGTGTTAAACACTTTAAACTCTGTCTTGTTATATACTGTTACAAAATATTCTCTTTATACTCCTGTATTCTATGGAAAATTTTTAGATCTTTTTAGATCAGACAATCCTATAGTTTTCTTAAGCTAACTGAAGCAGCTTTTGGCGCAAGTTTTGGAAACGAACCAAACTGCAGAAACAAATTCTAATATAGAGCTACCTATTCTCTTTATAGTCCTGTTTTCTATGGAAAATTTTTAGATCTTAGACAATCCTATAGTTTTCTTAAGCTAACTGAAGCAGCTTTTGGCGCAAGTTTTGAAAACGAACCAAACTGCAGAAACAAATTCTAAGATAGAGTTACCTATTCTCTTTATAGTCCTCTTTATAGTCCAACAATTGACGTAATGCTCCTAATTTACTGCTTTCTTTTTTCCAAAACTCTACTAAAACATCAGCCATAAGCTTTTATTACTTTCCTTAATAATCTTTTTTGTAATTTTAATGGTACAAAATCTTTTTTTTTGACTAATGTTTGAATTGTTCCTTGTTTGTGTAATAGTCAACTGAAATTGCATTGCTAGTAACAATATAGTGCATAAACTCCTTTCTGATTCCGGCCAAAAGGTGCCAAAATGTTCTAGTCTACAAAATTGGTGGTGGCCACTTTGGCATATGATCAAAACTAGACTAATCGATAGATTTCTTTGTTATACCATCATATAGTATGCTATTGAAGGATAATTCTAGAGAATGGTAAAGCAAATTCATGATATGTTCTGAACAATTTGCTCTTAGGTGCCTTAAAAGGTAATAAAACTTGGTTGAAATTAGTGGTTTCTATGTATAGATTCTAAGTAGATATTACAGTTAGATATGCGCTTTGCTTCGTTATACTAGCAAACCAGTTAATAGCAAAATTATCTATAATCATCTAATACTTCAATAACTTCAAGTAAATTATTGCACAAGGACAAATATGTATTTTCGTAATTGTACATACATATATTAATCGCAATTTTTCATATATGTATGTATTAAAGAGCACAGAAAAGTGAAATGTTCAAAACCTAGACACACCTCTATGAAATAATCATTTTTGCTTGCAAAGAAATATAACGCTTCCTGCGAACGCCTTTTCTTTGTTCTGAGAATTGCTAACCAAGCACATTTTATATTTAAGTTTATATTAAGTTAAAAACAGATATCGATTAAGTTGAAAACAGATATCGATTGATAAAATCTTACAATGATAACACATCCATTCACACCAACCAAGAATTATGGAATTGAGCCAAGGTTACAGGAACTAGTCGCAAGTTCAAACCACTTACCCATGCTTTCCATCTGTGAGATTGTGGGAACTCCATACAGTCTAGAGAACTAATCAATGGTAGTTGATTATCGAGTTAAAAGGAGGTATCTATTGCTCTCACACTTAACACTACACTAACGAGTACATCCTATAAATTATTTATTTATTATTATTGAATTGTATGAGGCTAATTGGGTGCTAATAAGTTAAAATCACAACCTAACAAAGAGTAGGTTTCCCCTGCCTTTCTCGTCTAATCGACTTTTTAATACTTATTAATTTTTGCGATATGTTGCACAAATCCGAATAATAAACAACCTTTCACGTTAGCCAAGTCTCAATCTTAACCGCTTGTATGTATTAAGTTCAAATGGCAAAAGGTAATTCGCACTATAATCAGCATTAATAATTATTATAAAGTATAGCAACTACTTAGGTATATAGGTGCATTATTCCGTTATCTCGCGAATTACAATTGCAACTTGATCGATGAAGCAATGAACCTAAACTAAGAAGTAAGAAGTAGAATGTGTACACACAGGTCTGTGCCGTAACTTAATCGTGGATTACGTAGTCTTGAGCGTGTAAAACTGGAGTGAAAACTGCTCGAAATTACACGACGTGGACGCCTAAATATGCAGGAAAAGAAAAGCTAACATTATTCATGCCAGACATAATCTACATGCTATCGAATAGGTAGGCAAGTATTAATTTAAAACTATGCGGACAAATCGATCATGTTGAAGATTATATAATTTTTTTAATGTACGACTATGTAGATACACCTACGGTAGGCGATATTTTATTGAGATTTATGATGGTGTTATAATTTATTTTGGTCCTTATATTTCTTTTGGTGTGATCTCGCTTGGTTCTCTCTTTAATTGCAGTTAGAATGGTACTTTCGTTTATAGATTTTATTATGTATCACAATCTTTTTGTTATGTACATATATACGTTAGTGTATGTATGTGATTGCAAGAACTATACGTTTAGAAAATAATTTTCCTTAAAGAAATCTAAAAAGCAGTAGCAAATATATCACAAAAATATGATTTGACTAAACAAAGGAATGCAAAATTTAATTTAATTTCTAATTTTTTAGCTACAAAGCTGCAGTTGATTGTAAAAATATGCAGATTCATTCACTTAATAAATTCACGAATTAAACTTACATACATTACTTATATATTCAGTGACATTAGAAGTGCTACACCCAAAAGTATGCTATGATGATTGATTCTTATTGCGAAAAGAGTTTCTCTTATTTTTCTGCGAAGAGATTCATGTTCATGGGACCTGACTAATATAGAAGAGTGTAGCTATTGCCTTCGAAGACGTCAAAATTTATAGTGTTAATGACTTTGACAGGGGTAGAATTATTGCTTATCGAAATGGTTTGTCCAATCGTTTACATATAAATACATACATATATATCAGATGCAGATGTTCCTACACTCTTGTCTTCACATCTAGATAATGGTATTGCAGTGTCCGATCTCGAGCTACCGATATTGAGAGCGCTATTGCGTTTAGTGCTTGCTTTTCTTGTTCTAAATTTGTATTTGTTAACAGTCTTTTGTTTGTTTCTTTTTGATTTGAGTATGTTTTAGCTTGTTTAAATTCAGTTGGTAAGTTGTTATATTGTGCATTTGGGACTTTTTTATACTTTTTAATGCAAGTAAATTCCTTTAAAACATTATCAATCACACTCCAAAACATTATAGAGGATAATCAAACCATAAAAAGGTTTAAAAGACAGGAAGAATGTTCGTGGATAGACAATAACTTACTAAAACAAATATAGAAGAGAAACAAACTATATAACACCGACAAAATGAAAATTACACCATCCCCTACAATGAAGCTAAAATATCCACCCTAAACTTACTCAAAAAAGCTAAAAGAGATTATTACAACAAACAATTCGAAAAATACAAAACTGATGCATCAAATAACTACTAAACAAGTCAACAAACAAATACTTGAAATCGAGAAAAAATACAAAACAACAACCACCAACCAAAAAGAAATAGCAAACGAAATAAATGAATATGTATAGATTGGCCGTTAATGGTGTTTGATTCTTTCCTTTACTAAAACACCCACACAACTGTCTTTTCTTAAGTTTTATTCTATCTTCACATCTAACATAAAATTGGCATTTTTACATCATTATCACACACTATTCTCTCTTCTTCCCGTCTGTTCTGTCAACTTATGAAAAATAATAAAACCTTAAAGTAAAAAGTAACTAAATGTCCTACACCTTTCTCATTTATAGGCAAGAATCTAGCATCTAAGGGAAAATCACAGCAAACACAATCAATAAAGAAAATTCCGTTATTAAATACTCAAGAAGTAATAAAAGAAGAAACACAAAAAACGATTACAGAACTGATAGATAACAAAGCATCAGGTTTTGAGAAAATAAGCACAAGAATTATTAAGTATAATAGGAACAAATTAGCACCAATATTATTGAAATTAGTCATTAACACCATCGGAAAAGTAGAATTTCCCACTTATATACTTAAAAAAGACAATCATACTACCTACATGTATGTATTTATATAAGAACGGAAACAAATTACATGCCCAAAACTATAGAACAATAAGTCTTTTACCAAGATTAAAATACATATTAGAAAAAATTATACAGGAACAAATAAGCAAGTATCTACTACAAAATAATCTGATCCATAACAGACAATATGCGTCCCAAGAAAATTCTAGCACTGCATCAGTTGCAAATAATTTACTAAACAAAATAGAAATAAATCTAGAAAATAAGCACAATAGACTCCTTATGAAAGCCATCTAACTGATAGAAAAACTAATGCAAATATGTAGGAATAAGAGACAAAGAAAATAGCTTAATGAAGACTTATATAATGGACAGAACACAAATCACAGGTATTAACAACACTAAAAGGTATGAACTACAACCAATCTTTTTTTTACGACATATTTAACAAATGAACAGCAAATGCAGGAACAGATAAACAAAGATTTTAAGAAAAAAAATAGAGAACTGGTGCCATAATAACCCTATAACGATCAATGAAAATAAAAACATAATGTAGTTTTTTGAAGGAACAAATACAGCTTTAACTATACTATCACAATCAATAACAACCCCATACATTAAGTGCAAAAAAACCAAAAAGCTTGGACTTATAATAGAAAACAATTTGAAATGGGATTAACACATAAACAATCTAATTCAAAACTAGTTCAAAACCTGATACCTAAACATCTGAAAAAAACCCAATCTATCATGCAACTTTCACCTCCAATATAAACTACCTAATAAACATATGGAGCAACACAATAGTCAAAAATCTTAACAGAATACAAAGACAACAAAATAAAATAATTAAACTAATTTACTTACTAGACAAAAAATCATCTACAACAAATATCTTCGAAGAAACCAACGAATTAAATAAATAACAACGAATCAAACAAAGTTGATATAAACAACACCAACCACAGAAACTATAAACCTATATGACAAACTTCCAAAACGTATAAAAAATTCACACTACATCGGTACTTCAGGCAAGGTTTAACTTTATATATATACATTTATTTACAGTTAGAACAAAAGAGAAATTCTTAATGGTACATAGGCCAAATGAAATGTACAAAATGCGGAAAAAATAAACAAATGATTTACAGAAATAAATACTGGAGACAATGGTTAAACATTTACAAGAATAGTAATGTGACAAGTTTATATACAGGAAAAAAAAATAAAATCGTAATCAATGCTTACGCAAAGTAGGTACTGACCAGCCATCAAGGTAACTTCTTTCGAACAGGTAAAATTAACCTACATATTAAAACATTAATTAAATCGAGAGTCATATAACGGGATAACGGTGTGCTTGCGAGGGGCAACAAATTTCGACACTTCACCAGAGGGAAACGCAGAGGCCAACTTACTCGGCCCTCTCTGCAGAATACTCGTGATTAGGGCTTGTATGAGGCCAACTGTTCGGCTCTCCCAACGAACAGGATGTGTTGTGTATGGGGGCAACTGCTCGGCTCCCCAAACGGCCAGAATGTGGTGGCCAACTTAATTGGCTCCGGCAGTCAGGAAGTTCGTTTCTGTAATTTTTATTTTGTGGGTGTTTTACGTATCTATTGTAGTAGAATTTGTTTCTGCAGTAGAGTTGATGAGTGTTCTAGAGATTTTACTTCGTTTTAATCTATTTCGTTTATTTCTATTATTATGTTTTGTTAGTTAATTATAGTTCTTTAAAAATACTTTTTATTTATTCTCTTATTGGTTTCTCTTATTTGTTTTTGTCATAAAACTAGGTAGCACATGCAAAAAAATGAAGTTAAACAAATGATTCCTTCTGAATGTAACACTTCTACATAATATCATTGAGTATAGTGTACATAGATACATCTGCAACATTATTAAGCAACCAATGCTAATAAGATTAGTCCACCGTGTAATTTATTTCGGAAACTTGACCTTTCTCTGCGGTGACATTATTTACGCTTCAGCAACTTTCATATTAACATATACTAGAGAGATAATCGATCGGTAAAGTAGATAATGCCAAGTTCTAGTCCAATATTACTCAATATCAAATATGTGACGCATTAAAAAGGTATCTAATTATGTAATGGTTACCAAAAATGATGGCAATCATGTATAGATTTATTGTTTAATAATAGCAATACATCGTCGAAAAGGTTGCACTTCTTCAAAGAAACAGATCTGTTAAATATCAACCTTAATGTCACTTTTTATGAAAATTCAGACCCGGTATCCCAATAAATCATTATAAGTAGGTATAAGTCATCTTAGAATAGAAGTTTGTGTATATTTTAAATTATAATTGTTTAAGGAATGGGATTTCTGTAGTATGCCCAAAATCAGCTAAGGCAATTGCTAAATAGTACCTCCATTTTGTTGCTGTAAGATTAGAGGTTATGGCTCTAAGATCAGCCAGTCTCCTGCTGTAAAAAGTGACCGCTGACATTCTTTTATCTGCTCAAATCTATCACTAAATTAATCTTGAACTGTCATAAAAATATTGGAAACTCCACACACAAATAAAAGCCTCATTTGCTATTATCATTACGTGTAATTACAATCCTATTAATAGACAACCTCAATCAATATTTAGTTAACATTAGTAATAAGATTTTCCCATGGTATGCGTCGTCAAACAAGGTGAACGATTGTTTCGATAGATAGCAAAGCGTTAAACGCGAATTTAAATTTTTTACGGCTCTAAAACAAATCTATCTGACCTTTTGCATCCGTAAAAATTACGGGCAGAAACCTTTATGCTTCATCAACTTATATTAAATGCTAAATTACAATTCGATGAATCGTAAAAGGTGCTGAAGCACCGTGGATGGCGTTAAAAATTAAGTTCGTAAACGTATAATTAGATGGGGGTGTTTTATGTTCGTCAATATGTATTTATTTAACTGTAAAATGTATATATTATCTTCTAAAAAAAATAGTAATAAATCTAACTGTAACCGTAAGATCACCAACATTAATATTTAATGAGATACTTAACAAATTTGCGGTTTGTTAACCGTAAGAGATCAATGAACCAGTCTGCATGATTATTACGTGGTACTGCAAAATTGTCAGTACTTACACATATATTGTAACGTGTTTACCCTGCGGGTATCCTCCGTTTGTGGTATATAGATAACTCGTTCTTCTGCCAGCGATTGGGAAATTAATGATGGAATTGATGCGTCTTCACTATTATGGCGTCCACGACCTGTTATTTATGGATTTTTAGTACTTGTGAATGTCTCCTGCATCAAGGATGTTTGCTTTCATCTCCATATAAATGCTTCAGAGATTTATTTAGGACAAAACGATTCGATGTGTGTGTATGTTTGTGTAGCGATAACGCTTTACGAAGGTATAATCTGTTGGTTAATCAAGAGTTTAATTCGCTACGTATTATATTATTTGCATTATACATATTTGTACTACATCAAATATATTAACATAAAATTTTCTTTGTGATGATTTATTATTTCTAACAGCTCTAATCGCACTAGAGTGGGATCAAACGGTATTTGTTTTTGAAGTAACCATTCTTGCATTTCCGTTTTTGTGTAAAAGTTGTTGGTATTTTTTCCCCTTTTTCTGCTATGGTAAGATGCATTATCCACTACAATAACACTATTTTCAGGTAATTTCTTTAAAATATTATTGAACCACTCATCAAAAATATTTGCATCCCTTTCATTGTGGTAATCGACTGTTTTTCTTCCTTCAAATACTAGTAACCCATCGTCGACGAAACCTTTTTTAGAAGCAATATGTAAAATAATTAAGCATCTTCCTTTTTCAGCAAGATTTTTGTGACCAGTATTGTAACATTAACATCTACCCACACGTTTGCTCTTGTGTGCCCTTAATTCAGTCATCTTTCGTCTAAATAATAGATTGGGGGTTGCTCATTTCTATATTTTGATATTGAGGATAAATATTTTCGTCTCCACAAAACAATGTCATCACTTTCAAGGAGTAAACTCTTACGATTACGTTTTAAATATCTGCGAATACAAACTCTGTATTATATAAAACACTTAAATAATAGTATCAAAACTTCCATACAATTAAGCATCTTCATTAATTTATACAAGATTGAACGACTCATTGGAGGTATATTTTGATCTTTCCTTATTTTCTTAAAGACTGAATTCTTTGCATAATTTCCATGCGTCTGTCGTTTCTGTTGTTTATCATGATTCCGAGGTATTTAAAAGCTTTCACTTTTTCATATTCTTGTTCTCTTATTTTGATCTTTAAATGTGTCTCTTCCCTGTTTGTCCTACTTATTTTCATGTATTTCGTTTTTTGCTGGTTAACCTCTAGTCTTCTTTTTCTTGCTTCATACAATAGCTTTGTTGTCGTTTTTTCTAGATTTTTCCTATTTCTCGATATTACCGCGATGTCCTCTGCGTATGCTATTATTTGAACAGATTTTGATATTATATTTCCCGTTGCCTTACTTCCTTTTATTCCTCCTTCCATAGCAATATTGAACAATGTCGCTGATAGTCCATCTTTTTGTCTCACACCTTTTGTAACTTCTAATGTCTCTGTTGTCCCTTCATGTGTAAGTACTGCTGCCTTTGATCCTTCTATCGTCATTTTAATCAGTCCTATTAGTTTTTCAGGTATTCCTTGTGCTCTTGCGTCTTTTACTATCATGCTTCTCTTTAAACTATCAAAAGCTTCTCTGAAGTCTATGAATATTATATGCAACTCGATGTCATTTTCATAGCATTTTTCTATCACTTCTGTTAATACATGTATAGCATCTATTGTTGACTTTTCTTTTCTAAATCCATTCTCATGTTCTCCTAATAAGCTTTCAGAATATGGTTTCAACCTTTTTAAAATTAACGTGGTTAATATTTTGTACGCATTGTTCAGGAATGTTATTCGTCTATAGTTTTGACAGTTTGTTAAGTCTCCTTTCTTTGGTTTGGGCGCTATAAATCCTATTTTCCATTCTGCAGGCATCGATTCTTTCCTCCATATTTGCAACATCAGTTCGTATAATCTATTTTTCATCTTATCTCTTGGGTTCTTTATCATTTCGTTACAAATATCATCAGGCCCTGAGGCTTTTCCATTTTTTAAATCTTTCAGTACTTCGTCGAATTCATTTTTTGAATCTTACGTTTTCTTCTATAGTTTCTTCATTAGTATCTTCATCATATATTTTCGCTGTGTTTTTTATATATTCTTCCTACTCTTTCTTGTCTATGTTAGCCGTTATATTCTTTCTCCTCTTTTGCTTTCTTATACGTTGATAGAGCTTACTATTATTCTTATTATTTGCGTCTATTTCTTCCATTATTTCTTCTATCCATTTTTATTTCTTGACTTTCATTAGTTTTGTACATTCTTTCCTTATTTTTCTATATATTTTGTAGTCTTCTAGTTTTCTAATTTTTAGCCACTTTATTCTTCAATTACCGTATTTCTCAGTTTAACCCATTCCTCTTCTATGTTTTCATGTCTATTCTGTTCTAACACTTGTTCAATTTCTTTCTGGTACTTTATTAAACTTTCGTCTCTATTTAAATTGTCTATATTTCTTGCTAGTCATTTTCGTATTTTTATCATTTGTAACCCTTAATTTTATGTTTGCAATTACTAGGAGATGATCTGTATCTATTCTTGTACCTGTAAATGATCTGACATCTTGAATCAACTTTTCTGTTTTTCTTGTAATTAATACATGATCAATTTGGTTGTTGCTTAATTATCCTGGGAAAGTCCACGGTATTTTATGCTCCCTTTTGTGTAAATGCATATACATATTTATGAATATTTATGTATGTTATCTAAACTGTTTGAAATTTGCAGTGTTATCTGTGTTTTCTTTATTGTAGGATTACTATTTTCTTGTACATGTTCAGTATAACTTGCCTTTCCTATACAAACATCTACGCCTCATAATAGCACATTTACTTTGAGGCGATGTTGGTAGTCCACTTGTATTAGGGTGTGGATCCACTTCTACACGCAAATAGTTTAAAAAAAAAACTGAGTTTCTTGTTTAAACGTAGTAGAAACATAAAAAGATAATAGAAAAATATGTATTTACTCAATCAGCTGTGTCTACAATATGGCGTCGTTAAAATACCAAATTTTGGCAGTATAAACATGACTGGCAACACACCAATCGTAAGCCTTGAAGATTAAAATTTTTGGGCAACAAAATATCATTCTTTTTATTTGATTATTTTAATTAATCTATAAAGGGATGTATCAAGAATTGGTGATACTAAAGCACAAACTATTCAAAATGATGAAGAGCAATTCAGGCTTGATTTAGTTTCGTGGGAGGTGAGGGTTTTGTGTCAAAGGAAAAGGCTTTCTTCCTTTCTTTTATGTATATTAAAAAAGTTTAACCAACCTTCATACATATAATTTTTGCCTTGTGAATTATACAAAAAATGTGTTGTCTTGTATGTAAATGTTCAGTATAACTTGCTTTTCCTGTACAAAGTCCACGCCCCAAAGCAGCACGTTTTCTCGGAGGCGATGTTGATAGTCCACTTCTATTAGACCGTGGATCTATTTTTATAAGCAAATAGTTAAAAAAAAACTGATATTTTATACAGAGAATTGGTAGAAAAATCACAATTTTCTTTTTATTCAAAATAATTTGCTTTCTCATTTTTTTCTTATAAAAAACAACCGATCGGGCATGTAACGGTATTAATTCGGTGTTATCGTCGTAGTCCGTTGCTCAACGTAATTGTGCGACCTATAGGCGGATATAACACCGTTGGATAAACTTGCAATTTCTGTATTCTTTTTCCTTTTTTTTCGGTAATCTTATCATGCCTGCAGAACAATTTGTGCATTCGAGTGGAACTGTTCACTTTCTTCTTTGCGTGTAAAATATGCGTGGTAAAATTCTAACACAAATTTTCTCGGCAACTAGGCGATGTATCACCTTCGATCTGTCAAAGTAATGTTTTACATATTTTTCGTAGCTTGTTCGTATTCATCAATACAATCTAATCGGTATATTCGCCAATAAATAACTAGCGCTTTAAATTTAAATTAGATAAATATTTTAAATATTTAAATTTCTGTTTGTTACGTAACATATTCCAATGTGATTTATATACGCTTTTATATTTATACATAGAATACACATTTAAAAAGAAATCTCGCTACATTCTCTAATTTCTCTTCAGAATTTCACTCATCCTCTACCACCATTTATATCATTGCAATGTAAGCTGCGATTACACGTAGAAAAAATAATAATAATAAAACGGAAATTACATTCCTAGAAAAACATGAAATTACCATTAAAACAATTTTACTACTCATTGTTGAACAGGAATGGCGCAAGCTCATCTTCTCTCATCGTTTTTCATTCGCTTTCAAAACAAATAGAAATCCACTCTAGATATCCTCTCAGCGGCTGCAGCTTCACCCCGACGTCCCAGATTAGCAATACTCGAACCCGAGATAATTGTATGCATGCACAGAACTACGAAAACAATGGGTACAATTTGCATTGTTCGGCTGAAGTGAACTACTACTAGTACGACGTGTCCGTTTTCATCCCATTAAGCTAGCTCAAGGTCTCATCGTGAACCGATTTATTTTTCTTTTTCTTTCTATTTAGCTAACGCATAAATGTATGTTTACTGCATGCCGTATTGTATTCAAACCACTTATTGTGAGAATTGAATTGAAGAGTGTTATAACGGTGTCGGAAAAATTTTTACTAAATCAGTTCATCTGCTACTTACTGTTGTTGTTTTTTTTTT
>SMLS01034174.1:0-14887 GCA_004785975.1 Popillia japonica | reverse complement strand
TGAGTGTACCTGTTGACACGAAAATCTCCGCTACTAATATTACTACCTCCTCTAAATTATTAAAAAAAGACGAAAGGGCTCTGATGAATAATCTTTCTTTTTTGTATATTTATCGGTTTAAATTTCATGTAATTGGAAATGGATATTTCTGCAATGTTTGTTACTGGACAGAGGTTCTATGTACCTCATGGAAAGTAAAGATTGGACAATTTCCATATACCAACGTATTGAAAGTGTCCAATCTTAGTTTTCACAACTGTATATACATACGTATATCAGACGGCTATACTAAATCTGCTATTTCAATGTATTTTATAAAGCGTAATTTCAAGAAGGGTCAGGAGAAATTACTTAGTTTATGGTTATAAATCAAGCTGCTCAAATGTAGTATTTGGACTTGAATGGTATACAAAATTACTAATATTCAGAAAATGCTATTTTTACGTACATTGAGAAATAGAAAAAATGGTTCGTGTAAATTTTGTTTGCAATTATAAAAGTTATAATAAGAGTAGTAATCAATAAGTTCTGAGATAAGAGTATTGGACATTCTGTTTGTGACAACTGACCAAATTTACAATAAGTTGAATATTTGATTTCCTTGAAGAGAAGCGGATATCTTTGAATTGCCAATGCAGAGGCTCCAATCTATGTAGAAACAGTATTCCAACCTTTCTAATGAGATGTCCATGTAGTATGTATATACTTTTCACAAAACTTCTGTGTTGTTCTACATGGAAATTTGAGGAATTTTACAGTACAATTCTAAGCAACAATAATTTTCACGTTGCTTAATGATTTATTAAAATGAAATTTTTTGGCGAATTTCTTTGATTAGAAGTACAAAAACAGGGTACGTAGTAATTAACAGCTTTCGAAAAATTAAACTGCATATTGATAAAAGAAAGCATTACACTACATTTTTCTTCATTACAAGAATATCAAAATCCATATAAAAAAATGTTCTTGCGTGAGGATTCTGTATAGTAATTTAACACTATCTATTCTGATACTCATGTACTACTGTACTCATTGCTAAAGTTGTGTTGGCATAAAGGTCAAACAAAGTAACACATTGAAGATTATTGCAGTGACGTCGAGATACACATATTAACTCGGTAATATGCACTAATTGTATGCATGACATTAATTTTTTAAAATTTGTCTATAGTATTTATGTAAGCCCCGCATACGTAGGCGCATGTTTTACGTGAATGTGAAGTCAAGCGGAGTTTTTCATTTCGCTCATCCAATATGTAAACTAGAGTGCTTTTTACCTACATGCGTCCATACATATGCACAGAGTATATACACTGCCGCTCAAAAATTTAATCGCACCACGTAAAATCGTAGTAAAATCAAAATAATCCAGAAACTGTTTGTTATGCTATAAATCGTAAGAATACATAAGTTTAAGAGAAAATATAATATTCTCCAAATAAGTAATTATGAAACATACCTTCTACATATGTATAACCAAAATCTATAAATGAGATAATAAATTTTACGACCGCAATAAATACTAAGAAACGAAAAATAGATGGTAAATGTGTTTTAGGTATTTCCTATGTACCGGTGTATTTCTACCTGTTTAAGAGAGGGCGTTATATAATTATAACGATACATACTTAGAATGGCAAGAAGAAGGCAATTAAATGTAGAAACAAGAGTACAATTAATTGCGTTACACAATACGCACCTATCGAATCGGGCAATAGCACGACAGCTTCGAATATCTGAATATTGAGTGCGGCAAACCATTAAGAGGAAGGTGGAAGCAGGGCTTTTGCGAGACCGGAAACGCAGTGGAAGGCCCAGAGCGACGTCAAAACGTGAAGATCAGTATATCAAAATGATATAATTACGAAGTCGACGACTAACCGCGCCAACAATAGCAGCGGAATTCAATATGCGAGATGGAAATGTAGCTAGTATTCCTACCATAAAACATCGACTAGCAGAGGCAGGGCTAAAAGGTTGTATAGCCGCTAAGAATCCCCGATTAACAGCGATTCATAAATGGAAGCGTCTCAGTTGGCTAAAACTCACCAACATTGAACAATGGAAAAAGATATTATCCGACTGCAACCCTATAGAGTTGATATGGGACCATCTTGGACGCGAGGTATATACACAAATCTTTACCGACCAATAAAGCAAACCTTTAGAGAGTGCTAGAAAATGCCTGGAACGAAATTGACGTTGATTATTTAGATAAACTTATTAGAAGAATGCCTCGAATATGTGCAGCAATTATTAGTGCCAGGGTTAGTTATATTGACGAAAAAAAATAATTTTTGTACATGATTTGCATTTATATTTCACTATAATATATGTAAATAGTACTGTTAACATTAAATTAAGTAAAGAACATTACTAACCTACTCTATAGTATCATTTCCCCTTTGGTTTCGATACCTGACTAAATTTCAACACGGTGTGATTGAACTTTTGAGCGCGAGTGTACATACATACAGAAATGTTAAGTAATGAATCGAATGTCAATGCTGAAATAAACAATATATTTATGAGTACTACTGCAATAAATAATTTATCCTAGTCTTGTCTGTCACAATCCTGTTACCGAAATTATCGGCGGAAATAATTATTTAGATAGTACTCACAGGTAAAATGGGTTGTCAGTAGATAAATACACTTCTCGTATAAATCAGCTTTTGCAGTATAAAGTGTATAAGACCGCGTAAAGGGTAGCTACACGTTAAGTGCGGTTTTTTTATATTATTCACGCTTTAATTGTTAATAAAAAGTGCAGAACGTGTGAAATTATTATATGACGAGAATAGTAACATATTGTCTTCATATTCCAAATATGTTATAGCAGTGCATTTACAGATTGGAGTAAAATAAATTTCTAAGTGTACTGATAAATATGCATAAAATAGAAGATTTCTGTCATTAATTCCGAGAAATAAAATCCGGGATAGTGCTGCACATCACATACACAATTGAGTATTGAAGTAGTATTGACAGAACATTGTCGTGCAGTGGCCTGTATTACAGACACACAGCGGAATACCGAGTCCATCAAGTGCTATATTGTATGTGGAGAAAGACCATTTAGACAAGTCATTTTATTTTAATTTCTGTCCATAGCTATTCGCCGCATGAACTGTATACTATTGAGGTACCCAAAACGATATTGTTAAATAATAACATCAAAACCTAATATTAGTTATTTAAGGTTGGTAGAACTAAAGTTTTATAATACGTTGGTAATATGTGAATTTGTTCGTTGAATAAAGTAGTCGTTTGCAGATCACTGTACAAACAAGGTTGTTTTATTTCCACTAACAACATAACAGATATCCATAGTCAGTTCTCATATCGAGATTCATTTTTATCTATTTAACGGCCACCCATAATTATCTGTTCTACACGCACTAGACTTTACATCTCCTATATGCAAAAGGGTGCCAAACCACCATGGCAGGCATTAATTTGATGCTCGTTCAGTCTACAACCTACCATAATTTGCACGTCATCTACACCTAATGTGATCTGTAATTTGTCAAGAAACAAGATTTACATCCATTCGACACTATACCGTTACCTACACACATCATTCGTTCCATATGCGACTGAGCCGAAACTGGGAGATTATTCAGCCAAACTTGCACCATTTGTCTAGCAGACGAAGTGTACGTCGCTATCACATCTGCAGGTAATTCCTTAGACAGCTGTGTCCTGTTAGCAAACTCGTCACTGTTTTAAGCTATTCTCGGTTAAGAGCCATGCTGCTAAATGGCTGCCCATCAACCACTGGTTGTGTAACTGCCATTCAACGTTGTTTCAGCGTACCTCGGCCACTGCACCACGTATTGCAGTCTTAGCTACTGCCTGACTCAGTGAATATTGTTGCAGAGTCGTTTCTTGCCATCTTGTTTGCTAATTTAGTAAAGCAACTAAGGCGTTTTAACAGTTTCCTTATTTTATTATTATCATTTTTAGTTTGCCTTGATAAAACAGTGGTGACAAACAAAATCTGTAAGTAAAATCCAAATTGCAAGCAAATTCCGTCATTATAAGTTTAGTCCAAAGAAAAACAGCAATATAGATAGATGCAATCATAACCAATATCCCTACGTATGTATAGCCTCAATAATTTATCTAATATATAACAGTAATCAATCTGTACACAATATCAAAGCTTACTAGTCTGGTACAGGTTTATGAAGAGATTTGAAAGCTGAGTTATCGTGATTACAGCGAAAATTACCAATATGTATGTACATACTCGCGTCTAACAAATATCTTGATCAGTACACGTCATAGATTCCTGCGCTCAGCAGGATATTGGAAAAAAAGATAACATCAGTGATATTTATATGGGGATTATTGCATAAAATAAACTCTGGAAAAAATCCAAGCATCGTTGCATACATGATAAAATTACGAACACATGTGGTTTCATTATAAAAACACTGCATGAAAGCATATGTAGTTATGTTTATGGAGTTCGGATATAACTCGTTTAGTTAGGTTTTATATTCGTAAGATTTTATAAATTTCTGGTACTGTATGATTAACAGTTGCTGCTAGTGACAAATTATTAAAAAGCCAAATACATTTACATGCCTTTGTAAGTCTATAAGTTTATTTGCAACACTGTAAACATCACTAGTACCTAATGATTATCGCAGAGATAAGATAAACGTATACATTTTTATACATTATTAAATTTATGATGAAGTTTTTGTGATGTAAAGCAACTCTTGTAAAATAAAATTGTAAATCGTACAGTATGCATATATGCTACGTTGTATTATGACACGGCTAAAATAATACTCGAATTTTGAAAACAGAAACAATAAAAAATGCTTGTGGGTGTCTACAATTATAGCTCTCCTTTGATTGAAAAATAAACATGCTTTTTCCGTATTTGTTTACTTAAAATTTAAAATAGAATCTTTTAAAAACAGTAAATACAAACTTCTTTTTGTAAATTTAGTGAAAATCTACCAATATGAGAAAGGAAATCTGCCGCATTCGACTGTGACACACTTAATATCTGAAACGGAAGTCATGACTGTACACAGCATAATTAGCTTTCATTCAAGGAGTATAAAAAACATGAGATAATATACGGTTGATATCGGGAAACAAATGAAGTATGTACTACATTTAGAAATGCTTGTGGTAAGATCGCCACACATTTTTACTTAGTGTTATATACCTATTTAGTTGGTGTACCGCTAATTTTATTTAAACTGTCTTCTCGTATGTACGTTTCTACCTCCATTCCCTATGGAGAATGGTGCGTGATACGTGCGTAACGAGGGTATTCCTTAGGGGTGCCTCAATTGTAAGACAGAGAATGGATAACAATGATTTGAATTTGAATTCTAACAAAAAAAAGTTGGGGTTTTATTATATAATGAAGGACACTTTTTATAAGCATCCACATAGAAGCGATCTCAGGAATCTACAATACTTAGCGTTTAAGTTCTATTATGTACAAACAGTATGAACGATTAACAACACTGACAATGAAGCCAAAATGTCAAGTTAGATTCATTCCGCAGCAATTACGATAGTTCTGTTGCAAGAATCTTCCAACTTATTTCAAACGCTTCACTTTAGTTTGGATTTGCTGGTATCCTTAATGTAATGATTACTGCGGCTGCTCGAGTTCCCAAACTTTAATATAGACTACTGTTTTCAAATACTTCTGAAGAAAGAATTGTGTCGTGGTGAAGATAAGGATACGTTCCGTCCCACACATTATGTCCAAGAGTTGGATGTGATCAATATGTATATACATATTGCACTGTTTTGGACCCGCATATATTGGTTTTAGTTTAAAGGAATGTTGTCTAAAAGCACATGCATTTTGTTTTGCAGAAAGTTAAATCAAGCAACACCTTTTAATATTGGCAGCAAATTTGAAGTTTGTAAAAACCAGTAGCGTGAATTCTTGCACGCGATATTTATAAGTGCTCGTTGAAGCTTTCGGCAAATAACCGAATCACTAACTTCTACCTCATCTTATATTCTCTGCAAACTAGTCTAAGAATTCCGTTCTACCCTTGCTAAATCTGCTAGTTCTGGTTTATTGGTTGATAGCGAATTAGGCAACTCTGGAATAAGATTGATTTGATGCAGTTAAAAAAACACGAACTGCAATTACACATTCAGGGTAGCACTTAGAACATAACAATGCATCAACATGTCGACGCAATTTGAATAACAAAAAAAATCAATTGATTGTATTGACGACAATAGCAAAAATATAAAACAAGATTGAGTTGCATTACAGTGTAAAACTAGATTTTTCTTATATAATACCTATATATTATACGTCATTAGGTACGTTCATTTTTTATCATTTTAATGAAGCTGTTATAACAAGTTGTTATAGCATTAATATTATAAAAATTCATCGCAACGAACTCACAGGTATAACATATATCTGTGGCTGAAACGAAAATATTAACGCATCTATAAAGTTTTTACTAGCTAATTTCATGCTGTTTAGTATAGAAGTGCAAATTTCTATAGCCAATAATAATTTCCATAATTAAGCAGCGTTCGTGATAACGTTCCTGAATATGACATTGAATTTTGGAGAAAAATAAAAGACGAAATTCCCGCAATCTCAATATTTGTAAAGCTCAGAAAAATATTACTTGAGATAGCAAGACATAATTAAGTCTTACGTAAATTTTTCAAACTTTCATTTACTTACAATTTAAATAATTGATAGCGCTAAAGAAAAATAAGTTTACGTGCAAAACACTACGATTTAGTAATAATTTTTTTATTCCATGAGCAATAAATGGACAAGTGTTACAAAAAAGAAAACAATAAAACAAGTTTTCAATATAAGGAAAACAATATACATACATACTTCAAATTAAAAAAATGACATTGCCAATTGTGAGACCACTAAAGCCTATGTTTCGCAATCAAACAGATAAATGTCTCAGTAATTAGAAAATGTTTCGAAAATGCCGAAAGGCACAAGCATTGGAATCTGAAGGAACAGAGACTTAGATGGAGAAGTTATCAACTTAGATGCAAAAAATTATCTGACATATTAGGTAAAGTTAAGCTAACGAACTATCATTCATACATCTGGGGTAGACGTGTGAGTTCCTGCAGTAGCACCAAAACTTTTGTAGGATCTAGAGGATTCATCCAAGAGAGAGGGCGATTAGTTCAACGAACCCAAATTAAGTAAACTAACTCACAACTAGTTTGTTGACTTCTTCGTTTGTGTGAAACCAGGTTTAGAAAGCAAAAGGATTATGGAGGTACATATACTGAGTAGAATGCCGTTCAGGATCTCCCTGTTCATGACGTAGGTGAAGCAAACTACCAGGTTCATCCTGTATATAGAAAATGGGAAAAATACATGAACTAAAACTAAAAATTTACGTATCTTACGAAAATTTACTAAATTTTTTTGATTAGCTCAAAATGTACGTATTTATGCGTAACTTTATGGGCCGTATTTAGCAGGTTTTATGGTATTATACACGTTTTGTATTGAAATAAATATTACAACAAATTACTTGGGAGATACAAAACTTCAGATGGAAAAGTAATACGTTAATAAAAAATTGTAAATGGAATTCACTGTATTTGATGTGCCCACTTTATATATGTACATATGTATGTATTTGAGTTCGTACAACTTGAATTATAGACACTTGACCTTATATGAGTCATTTTCCGGTACTCTTGTGTCCATTTTATACTTGTACTAATTTTTTTATTTTTTTCTGGTGCCAAATATACTCGGATCTGCTTTTGTTTTCTATATCATTTAAAGTTACACCAGTAGTTTAAGTGATAACGTCTCAGAAAAGTTTGTGAAAACGGCCAATACATATTTTGACTAGCCTTTTAAAGTACAGGCAAACTAATTATGGTATAGCAACGTATATATTTAAACTTTACATTTTTCATCACTATATTTCTATTATAGTTAGATATATGTATGTATTTTGTTTGCACGACAAGATGCAATATCAGCGTTGAGTTGTTTCTAAGACAAATCCTGCCCCTGAAAACTAAAATGCAACAATAAAAAAATTAATACAATAAATAATCTGATGTATCTATTCATTGTATTAACATATTTTGCGGTGTTGTAGGTTATTATTATTATACTACCAACTATGGTTATAAATTAAAACTGTTTTATTTGTATTCCAGGTCAAGATATAAATCAACTATACTACACATGAAACAAATGGCTAGATACTTTTATTAGGCTTTAAAAACGATAGGCAACCTATCAATCCCAAATCTGATTTTCTCGTCTACCGCTAACTAAAAATAATTATCAATAAAAAATATATGTATGTATACAGGACAATCCAAATTAAGTGTTCACCATTGGTAACTTTGTTATTATTAAAGATGCAAGATTGTTTTAATTAGCAAACTTGTAGTACTTTTAACGCTCTTTTAGACGGAAGAATAAAAAATACAAATGAACAGCGCGTTTTCGAGTTTTATCGGAAAATATGTTCCTTTCAAATAGAAACCCTTGTTATTATATTATATCATTTTCTGCTAGAACTTTAATTTTTAAACAAACAATCTTTTAAGGATTTTTTTACTGGGATTAAAAATAATGAAGTCATAAACGAAAACAGCTAAATAAGTTTTATAAACTTTATTTTATACATAAACTTATCATAAAAAAAATAAAAATTACTGAACAAGGACGAAAATGACTTCTATAATAAGCGAGGCAACGGAAATTGCAGTTATCGCATATTTTGAGGCCAACCGTGACAATTCCATATTAGGTATTGTCAATGAATCTGATTTGAATCACGGTACTGTGCATAGGATTCTGAAGAAACACAAATTCATTCCTTATAAGTATAAACCAGTTCAAGTTTTTTTGCCAGGGGATCCAGAGAGAAGAATGTTTTTTTGCCACTGGTATCTTAACTTTTGTCGCCAAAATGTAAACAACTTTCGTTATACATATTTTATGGACCGATGAATTTCTCGCATTCTGGAATGTACAATACAAAAAATCATCATTAGTAGTCAAAGGAAAATCTTCTTTTAGTACATCCAAGACGCCCACACGTCCGTTTCAGTTTTAATGTTTGGTGCGGTTTAATTGGTTCAAGGATTGTTGGTCCTTTCTTTTATGATGGCACTCTAACTGGTGAAAGGTACATAGAATTTTTGACTGAAATTTTGAATAATTTCTTAAACGATCTGGATCTCATAAGTAGACAAAATCAGCATTTTCAGCAGGATGGCGCACCTACGCACAACTACAGAGGTACTCATCAACTTTTAAATACTTTTTTTATTACTTCATGGATGGAGGAACAAATGGTCCTATTCAGTGGCCTCCCCGATCGCCAGATTTAACGCCGCTTGATTTTTTTTATGGGATTATTTAAAGACCCAGATTTATAAGCAAAGGTACGACAACGTAAACGCCCTAAAGATTGCAGTTAGTGAAAAGATAAACCAAATAGATGATAGGACCATACTGAAGGCAGTTCGAGAAGTTCGGAAGCGTGTACAAAAATGTATTGAACAAGGTGGTATTTTTGAACATCTATGAAAAAGTCAGTGATTTTTATTTTCTTTTAATGATAAGTTTATGTATAAAATAAAGTTTATAAAACTGATTTAGCTGTTTTCGTTTATACATCATAACTTCATTATTTTTAATCCCAGTAAAAAATTCCTTATAAGATTGTTTGTTTAAAAATTAAGCAGAAAATGATATAAATATACAAAGGTTTCCATTTGAAAAAAACATATTTTTCGGCAAAACTCGAAAACGCGCTGTTCATTTGTTTTTTTATTCTTCCGTCTAAAAGAGCGTTAAAAGTCCTACAAGTTTTCTAATTTAAACTATCTTGCATCTTTAATAATAACAAACTTACCTGCAATTGCACCTGCATGAACACTTAATTTGGATTGCCCTGTATATATTGGAACTACAATAAATTTATTTTATGATACCTGATTTTTATTGATGCTATCACTTCTTAATAAATTGAAGAAAGACTGCATAAAAACTTTTGAAGCAAACCTGCCAATATTTTTATAACTTGTTTATTCACTGTTCGCTGTTGTATTATTTTTGAGTGAAAAATTCATAAACGAACAAAATATTTGTGAAGTAGAATAACATTAAACAATATAATTTTGCATTTTACATAAGTACATATATTGAATGATTAACTAATAAAATACTTAGTAAATAAACGTCACGAATACGCAAAATATTTATATTGAATAATATTGTGCGAGTTCTTTTATCCATCAAGGTTGTACATATAGATTAGATATTTTGAATATTGTATTGTAAACTTTATATAGCATGGTTCATTTATCTTTGCACAGTCAAATATTTCTGAAACAGATCGGGATATGAAAAAAAGTTTCGAATAGAAACCTTTTTACGTGAGGTCGTTGATTTAGTAGCACATTTTTATTACATAGGTACACCATTGATACATACATAGTAAGAACGGACCCGAACTGCTATGCAGACGGCTTTAAAACGGAATACGCCATAAGAGGTATGTATATGTATACATATAGAAGAAAGACTGGGAAGGTCCTTTCGATAAGCTTCAGCAAAGGCACGACGGTGTTTCTAGCTGAGGCAGCAGCTATTCATCACTGCGCTACAGAAGTAGAAAGGTGGACCGAGCTGTTCTCTCAACTCTAAGCTCTTAGCGTCATTTAACATTCAAATTCTATCGAGATTTTTTCAAAAAATTAATTGCTTCAGTTTTAAAATATGGCACATTGTACATATACGTATATCGTTTCAGTGTTAGTGTTGCAATCACAATTAATAGAAAGTCATTACTGTAATTTAGTTATTTGATTACATTGGAACTGACTATGAGGTAACTGGCACATTCGTATATTCTAATACACATAAGATGTGAGTGTAAGAATTCGTATATTGGTAATCTTTTTAACGGTTACGTAAAATGTTTCCTAAATACGTATTAATACCATTCCTAATATTTCATTTATTTCAAGTGCCTCCAATTTTAAAGTCTTTGAAGTATAATTTAGATATCTTACAATTAGATGCAAATTTATGACGCACAACCTGTATGTACATCATACACGTTTCACACACAACATAGATAACAGTGAAGTAGTATTATTATTAGTATTATACGTAGCTCGTCATTAATTGGATTTTAAATAGCTGCATTATTCGTACGCTTTTTTACGACGAAAACTCAATTGTATTCAATATTAACGGCTGTTCCAGTACGAAGCGGTTCTCTACGAATCGCGGCCATCAGCAATAAGAATTGTTGTAAAGCAAAGTAAATTTCGACATTATAACAGTATATACGACCTGTATAATACCGTTCGCTATCATTCTATCGATGTTATATGTTTTAGTATCATTCCCAAGTGTGCTGATTCTTAAATAATGTAGGTTAAATCTCCTATCGTTAATTTTCAGAATATTGCAAGTTTTCGTAAACCTTGAAATAAATATTGGTTAATAATTTGTACCTATCATCACTAAACGAAATAGAGCGCGAAATACAGGAGAATGCAATAGTAGTGTTCTATGGACTACGGCTGAAACAATAGTAAAGCGGTTATGATGCAGAGTATTTTGAAAATTCGGAATAATCTATGAACACATTTTGTATTTTTGAAAATTACATCTTGACAGTTCGTAATTTTATGGCTGCCTTATTTAACATCGATTTTCATTTACGCGATACTCAATTTTAAGTGATTGACAGTTCAAAATTTTATAGCTACCTACCTTATTTAATCTCAAATCATATTTTTTGTCAATTAACACACAATATCAAATTTTGTTTTCAACATCTGACACATGGTTGAGATTAGAAAAAGGAAAGCTATCTAGCGGTGTCAAAATCCAATATGGCGCCCATAAGAAATAACAAAGTTGATGATGATCCAAAGAAAACAAAACGTATACAAATTTTAAGTATATGTATCATTAAAGAGAGGAGCAAAAGTGGCGTCGAGAATGTGTCTTGAGTTTTTCTCTGCAAGACCAAATAAAGGTGCTACAAGCAAAATAGAAAATGAGGTTAGTCTACTCTCTTTTCGGGATCATAATAACCACAAAATTTAGCAACTTTGCCAAATTTAAATCTACCGTCTATCTTCAATAATAAATGAGTCGCAATGGTGAGGATCGAAAATCAATCAGCCTGTATATTAGAAGAATATGTATAAGAAGTTATTTACTAATGTAGACTTCAGATACGATTAAAGCGCATTACTTTGTATACAAACCCTTAGTTGCACTGTTGCTTGTACTGTTGCTTGCACATTCTGACGAAATAGAAATCTTCATGTCAAGTTTGATTAGACCTGTACATGAAACTGTTTACATTCAGGCAACAGCTTTTTGTACAACTCTTTGGGCCGTCAGTAATCCAATCGTTAAAGGATTATATCGAGAGGTATCTACATACATCCTTAAGACAATTGTTAATTTCTTGTCGTAGTTTTGATCATAGAAATGTACATATAATACGTTTGAAATGGCAAACTGCAATATAGTAGAAGATAGTGTTTGAAATTGTTTCAAATAACGTAATAGTGATGCCTCTCCTTTTGCCAATATTTTCTACGTGAATCGTATAAATGATTTTGTGAGACAAAAGTGAAAAAAACTGAAAACTAAGGACTAAAGAAACCACGATCCTAGACGTTCTGGACCTGTCAAACAATTTATATACGTAACTCAGATACGTAGTGTTTGCACATTTGGAAAAAACTACACAGAAATATGCCTTTAAGAACTTAGTTGATTCTTCAAAAAAAATGGCAGCGTATTTTTGATGCACGATTTTATGTATAGCATCTATTGGTATATGCTATGCTTCGCGGAAAATCGTTTAGGACCCGTACAAACTTAATGCGGATACAACTATTGATTTCATAAAATCGTCCAACATGTGGAATGAATGCTTGAGGCAGTATAAATAAACGGCTTGCAGCTTTTTATACATAAAAACTGTTTACTTGTTAGCACTAGCAAATGACTACACGTTGTCAAATTCCGGGTAACTTGATCAATATGACACATAATAAGGGGAATTTATAGAAACAAAATATAACGATTGCAGTAGAAGGAGCTTGAAGAATAATTGCGGCGTATATTTGTCGCCGTGAATACAATTAATTGTACAAAATTTGTCTTATTCCTGTTAATTCTATGAATTTATCTTATAGCACACTTACTAACCATCCGAATATACTATTAATCACGTTTAGAATGACATTTAGGTATAATTCTGGAAGCTACTCATCATGACACAAAAACTATTTATGATACTCGTATACAGTATTAGTATTTTTTTATTTATCTACTACAAGTAAGTATAGTTCGTGTCGTAATATTTTTTGTTGTTGTTCACTGCTATAGTGAGGATGGAAGTTTTGAAATACTATCGCTACTATTGAAGTGCTAAGGACAACTCGTTGTCATGCTAAACAGATGTTAAGTGGTGTACTTTCACAAGGAATTGACAAGCCAGCACCACCATTTGAGAGAAGCTAAATCGCTGGGTTTCATTTAGTCGAAAAACTAAAATACTAAGATCAATTGTGTTAGTCGTTCTCGCATAACCATACAGGAGGACCGCGTATTAGTTATGGTGCGATAATGTTATGTACTTTCGTCTTCCAGTAAAGGGGAGTAGCGTTATGTAATTAGGGAATTAACTAGCGATGCATTGTGGACATCCGTGGGCAGCTTGTTCTCAGGATTTCAATTGAATATGTTAAATACCACCTTGGTATTTAACCACCTTATACCACCTTGATCAAAAAGTTCGCGGGATTCACTCACAAAATTAAAAATACAAGTTTATTCTTAAAAATTGGTGTTGTCCCCTTCGAAGTAATTCCCATCGACTGCAACGCACTGATGCCAACGCTTGATCAAGTTCGCAAAGTATTTGTGGTGCTCGATTTTCGGTATAGCCATCATGTCTTCGATTTTTGTATTATCTCCTCTCGGCTGTTAAAATGCGTTTCCCGTAATGGTTTTTTGAGTGTATCTAACAGGAAAAAGACGCAGAGAGCTAAATCAAATGAATGTGGTGGCTGCGGAATAGTATTCGCTAGGTATGTTTTTGGTGAGAAACTCGCGGATAATGATAGCATTGTGTGACTGTGCGTTGTCATGATGCAAAATCCACGAGTTGTTTGCCCAGAGATTCATTCTTTTTAGGAGAATTGTTTCACGCAAACGCCTCATAACTCCAAAATAATACTCTTGGTTGACTGTCTGATTTTTTGGCAGAAATTGATGGTGTTTTTTTTGATCGCGACTTATTGAGTGTTCGCCGCTCGCTCGCCTGATGTCTGGATTGCGTGTCGTACTCATAAATCTACGTCTTGTCTCCAGTAATAATGGCTTTGATAAATGTTGGGACAGATTCGGCTTTGGCTCTGCTGCAACACGGCGCAAACCCAAATCATTAACTATAATGTCTTGAACGGATCCATAAGCAATATTTAAGTCATCTGCCAATTCTCTGATTGATATTTTATGGTGTTTGGTCACTATTTCTTCAACTTATCGATGATTTTATCGGTTTTCAATGTTGACGGCCTGGCACTGCGTTCATCATCTTCGACGAACTCACGATCAAGTGTAAAGCGTTTGTGCCACTGGTAAACCGGTAGTGGAACACTTTTCCAACATTTCCAAGGTCTTTCCACCATTGAATCCGTTTTTAACGCAAAATTTAATTCACACTCGTTGCTGCAAATTTAATACCATTGGAAAAATCAAATAAAAAACAGATGTACGCTACTTTCAGAAATGTGAATCTAGGATGCTGAAGTTTGGCAAAAATATTGCTACAGGTGTGGCAACTCACAACAAAAAAAA
>SMLS01034168.1:0-13257 GCA_004785975.1 Popillia japonica | reverse complement strand
AAAAAAAGGCGACGACAGGATCAGCGCTTTTGTGGCCCTTTCCAACGTTGTTTGGAGATGAGTATTTTTATCCAAAAAGACCTTTATAATTAGAAGCAGACGAGTACGAAATCTAGCACTTCAGGCAACATGGTACGTGTAATAAATCTAACAAACACTTTTATATACACATTTAAGCATAATAAACTTTCCATTCACCATTCCATTGCCTCCCTTAGGGAAATTATGGAAGGAGCGATCACTTAATCTATTCTATGTCCATAATATTCTTTCCAGAAAGCTGGTGCCCAACTACTAATAGAGGTTTATGCACCTGACAGTTGAGGAATGTTTTAAATAATAAAATGCTATCAAAGCGATCAGATGTACAGAGTGTTTTAAAATGAATGTGCCGAACGGCAAAAAAATAAAGAAACAATTGGACTAAATGTTGGGAAAGACTTGGAGTTATATGGAATTCTAGTAACCATTTAACAGAATTGAAATTACATAAATTGACTGTTATTTAACCTTTAACTACGGGCGTCCTACCCTGAACCATAAGTACGGTCGTGGTGTACTCTATACACCAGCTAGAAATAACTTAGGAAACCAAGAATTTTTCTAATAAATATGACTATTATATTGCACAAATAGTATTTAATAACAAATTAGTCATTATCTAATAAAATTAAAATCTAAAGAAAACCCAAATTTTAAACTATGGATAAAACAATTATCATTACATATCAAATCAATAAAATACTCGAAAACTTAAAACTAGGGAGAAAAGTAATTATAACATAGTTGTTAGTTATTCGCTTTCGTGTTCTTCCTGGATATTTGAGATATTGTTGATGTTTACAGCATTGTACAGGATTTGGCTGCTATTCCTGCGATGTTTATGAGCTGAAAGGATATAACCATCGGCTAGCTTCGTGTTCTTCTTGACAGCGGAACGTGCTGCATCTCTATCTACTTCAGTGTCATGATCACTTTTTCTATAATTTCTTATTCTCATGAACTATCCAACTGCCCCTTCCCCCTCCCCCAATTTCTTTCTCAGATTCCTCTTCAAATAACGCCATTCATTTCGCATGAGACGTTTAGGGTTTCTAATAGGTACACTCATGGAAAGTAAAGATTGGCACTTTCAATACGTTGTTATATGGAAACTGTCCAATCTTTACTAGCCATGAGTGTACATGATCCATGCAAAATATATTTCTGTTATGTGTCGGTTTTACATATTTATCTAAAAAAAAATAGAATAACATATTTTATTCACAAAAAACAAATCTATTTATTTCACCTATTTTGTAAGGAAATAAATAGGTTAGCACTAATTGAATTTAGTTACATACCTATAGACGTGGTGTACTGAAGTCACCGTTTGGGAACCACCTTCTATATTTTATTAGTGACTTCAACTATTCGAATAGCAATCAACTTGCGACTGTTCTAGACTCAGGTTGACACTATTGTGATAGGTTACGTCGAGCAGCGCAAGCACAGAAAGTACTTTTTTTAGAAATAGCGAGCAATTAAAAAAGTGTGGTGTACTGTGTACACCATAGCCCGTAGTTAAAGAGTAATAATTTTTTGATAGATTGTTGGTCCTTTTTTTTCTGTTTTTCTCATGTTTTTCATTATACTTGTATATCACAATCAGAGCCCAAATGACTTCCGAGCTTATAGGCAATTGTTTCGTATTTTACTAACAAGGGAAACATCTGGGTTGTCACACACGGAATTTGATGAATCTCAACTATGCTATAGAGGAAGTGTCCCTTAGTACCCAGGTACGATCTTTTATCCTAACGCGCTCTAGTTTCTGAGAAAATCTACGTTGTATGCGACGGCGATATCGATAATGTGAGTTTCTCGATAAGCAAGCCTTCGTGGACCAGTGTATCACAACTATGCGTGCCACGCTTGTGGCTCGCGTTCGGTTCCTGCCAGTACATTTTTTTTAATCCTATTGTGTACGAAATTAACAGTTATATTTCATGTAAATTCTTCATAAATATTTTTTTATATTTTTCGTCGTCGTAATTTTATTATTAAATAAATTGTAAGCAAATATGCATTGTGACGGGTATTTGGAATTTATTTATTTATTATTTTTATTTATTTATTTATTTGGACTACAGATAAAAAACGGACACTAGGCAGGTAAGAAATGGACCGCAGAACAAGCAAGTGCGCTCGAATATTGGAAATTCAAAATACACGTCATAGTGCAGATTTGCTTCCAATTTAGTTAATACTAAAATTACCACGGCGAAAAATATCATCATCATCATCATTTAATGTTGTGCAGGATAAGAATGCACTAGCAGGAATCGAACGCGCGCCACAAGCGTGACAGGCGTAGTTGTTATCTACTGGGCTACGAAGGCTTGCTTGTCGAAAAACTAACATTATCGATATAAAGAAATGAACGCTAAACAACTTTGATTTTCTCAGAAATTAAGGCGCATTTCTACATGGGTACTGAGGGCAGATTCCTCTATAACATAGTTGAGATTCATTAAAATCCGTGTTGGTCAACACTGGTGTTCCCCTTGTAAGTCACACGGACGCATGAAGATAGATACATAACATTGCTGGTTCTATATGAACAAATAAAAGCTATATACAAGAACAATAGGCTCCAGCAAGAATACGTATACAAATATTGTAATTACAGGTTCCTTGAAGACTTGTAGAAGGTTCTCCAATTGTTTAAGTAAACTTTTTTGTGATGAGTACAGCTGCAGCGGCTTCCTAAACTGTATTGTTTATGCCTAGTTTGTGTGTTTTTTATGTATAGTTTGTGTGTGTAAATGTGTTTTCATGATCCTGTTACAACACTACCTCGATTCCTAAAATTTAAAACTAAGGCCATAAATTGTGTACTACCTATCATTATCCGATCTTATATCGGCAGATATCGAGGTGTACAACTGTTGAAAACAATATTTTTTTAAAGTTAAACTTATGCAACAATATTTTAACATATACAGGGTGTCCAAACTTATCGGTGCACTATTGCTATCTTAGTTATTTCTGTAGCTACGATTTTAGTTAAATGAGCAATCTTTTGATGTTTTTAACGCTGATTACTATGGAGTTCTTGAACAAACAATTGAATAACGCATTTCCGAGAAATTTCGAAATTTATATTTTTTTTAAATCGAACCCCTGTATTATTTGTACATATTTTGGATCTATTCTTAACGTAAAAATAAACAAATGAATTAACATGTAGGCGTTGGAAAATCATAATAAAATATTACGTTGACAGTAGAATAAAAACTACAAACACAATAATCAAATAATTTTCCTCTTATATTACAAAATTTTGCCTAAGTTAACAAATCCTCGTGGACATTGCCATGTTGTTCACTGCATTTTTCGGTTCTCGCAATAACGCCTTGTGTGGCTTTTCTAATAGTTCGACCAGAAATATTATTTAACGTTTGCTTAATACTATTTTCAAGTTCCATCACATTTGGATGTCGCTGCTTGTAAACCTCATTCTTCACGAATCCCCAAAGATAAAAATTGAGAGGTGTCAAGTCAAGAGAGCGTGCAGGCCAATGAATAGGCGCGTTGGTTCCTATCCATTTTTGATGAAAGGTATTATTTAACAAATTAGTAGTATTAGCGAAAGTATTAGCGGGTGTTCCATCCTGTTGGATATAAATACGGAGCCTATGAAGCAGTGGCACATCATCTAAAAGATCATTCAGAATTTCTGTTAATAACCCAACCTAGTGGTCACCAGTTAAGGTACCATGATAGAAAACGGGACCTAGAGTTGTGTTACCCATTAATCCACACCACACATTTAAACTAAACCGGTGCTGGGGATTTCACAGATCTATTCTTAGAGGATTTTCTCTACTCCAATAATGTTGATTTTTCTTATTACACATTCCTAAATTGTACAAATTAAATTAATTTGATTGCAAAATTTTTATGCATAATACCTGAATTTGAAAAGTTCGATTCATCAGACCATAGAATATGTATCTTCATTAACTTGATATTTTCTATACAATCTTAGAAAATAGAACTGGTTTGGTGGCGATTCACATATGTGTTTTCAAAATAACGTGCACTTTTTCTACAAATCAGGTGTGCCTCTAGCATATCACACTTTTCTGAATGCGTAAACGGCATTAGAGAACACATCACAACACAAAATCAAATAACGGACTATTCTTAATAAACTATTTTGATAACTAACCGTGCGAAAGAGACTTAAACTCTATACGTTTTTGATAACGTAAATGAGCATATCACGTGCTTATTGTTTTGCCTAAAAGTGAAAGAAGTCTACTATTAATAATGTGTCTTTGACAATTAAAATCAAACAGAACTGCTTTATTAATCGCAAAAAAAACCACACAAAGCGTTATCGCGAGAGCCGAGAAATGCATTGAACAGCACACTTAGACAAAATTTTGTAATACAAAAGGAAAATTAACGTAATATTTTATTATGATTTTTCATCACCTACTTAGAATTACATGTTAATAATTTTTTTACACTTTGAACGCTTCTCATTTGATTATTTTTACGTTAAGAATAGTTATGTACTGGACATTTTTTGTTCAAAATATTGTGATGATCCAAAATATGTACAAATAATACAGGAGTTCCATTAAAAAAAATATAGATTTCGAAATTTCTCGGGAATGCATTATTCAATTGTTTGTTCAAGAACTCCATAGTAATCAGCGTAAAAAACACTAAAAAGTTGCTCATTTAACTAAAATCGTAGTTACAGAAATAACTAAGATAGCAATAGTGCACCGATAACTTTGGACACGGTGTATATGGTCTAACCATAAATGTTTTCAAACTTAACACTACCAACATTGGTTCATAAATTCCATTAGTGTCTTACTGATTTAAATATCACTACTAAAATGATGACATATATATAAGTATACGCGTACTGATCATAGCTTCAAAATCAAAATTGTAGCATAGCTTAAAGCTTATTCATACAAGTTTTTTTATTTTTGTAAAATAGAAGGAAAATAGAACATCAGAGCTGAAATTTGTAACGAGCGTAGTTAACAAAGATAGCATAATATATAAAACAGAAACTGCGCTTAAGTTGAATTTAATTGCTCCAGTCATTGGTTTTCAGTATTAATTAGGTACACTAGTTGCTGAATCCAGCATATCTCCAACAAATAAGAGAAAGAAAGCATATGCAAATATATATAAAAAATTATTTTGTGCATTCATCAAACGATCATATCACCGCGTTCCTATCTACATCGAATAATAAATAAACCTGGTACCGGTTGTTGGCGTAAAAATTCACAGGACTTTATTCAGTTTTCACTTTATAAACATGACTGCTTGAAGCGTTGACGGTTTTATTGCCGTAACACAACCGTTTTCGAGTTCCTATCAGAAGACATTTGAGCGCATCCATCATTATTATCGCGTGCGCGCCGCTTTTCTGCGACGGTGAACGCGCACCGACGCTATTCGCGTTATTCTACCATAAATTCAACGCTTCAACTTCCTGCCTTTTTTCGCCAAGAGAAGAGAGAACATTATTTGTTGTTGAGTTCCCGTCTGCGCTCAACGTACTCAGTATTCGTATATTACGGAGCTGTAGGAGTTACAATGAGATTGCGACGTAATGTAGCATCAGCGACGATTTCTTTCCTTTTTCTGCTACGTACAAATCACCGCTTTAAGGAATGTATGAGGTTGTTTCACCAGATATATATAAGTATAGAATTAAAGCTAAAATATAATATTTAAGCGTAAAGATGTTAAAAATGTCAAAATTCACATCCTATGCCTATCGTAGTAAATAATTCTAAATTAGAATTAGTAGGACTAAAGTTTAGAAGGATATTATTGAAACTTAATTGTATTCTGCGCAGTTCCTACTGTTCACCCATACTTATACAAACTGTTCGAAGAATCACTTACATAAGTCTGTTCTAAGTTGTAAAACGCGAAACCAGTACCTCGATGTAAACCGAATCAATTAATCGACTACTAATGTTAATTCCACTGAAAACGATTGTTAAGGGAAGAAGAAATAACTGTGAAAATAATTTTAATATTTAAAGGTCTACTGGAACTCTATATGAACTAACCAAGCACAGGTTGTGCTAATTACTACATTAGCGCAGTATCAAACGTGATGGTACCGACTCCCTCTAGTTACTAGATACCCAACGCGAAATACATGATGTATACAGTACGGCGAAGTAATCACACAACGAACCTAATGAAATTAATTTACGCACACAATTTACATATTATAGACTGCAGTGGATTCTCTTGACGAAGCAATAAGGCTTGGAAAGCTGCTGCAGCTGCACATATCACAAAATAAATAAATCATGTGCAATGCCTTAGCGATTGTATCACATACACAGGGTTGTGCAGAAAGATTAAACATTTTCCGAGAGCATTTTCCACAGTTCCACACACTTTGTAGATTTTCTAAAAAGCCTTTCAGTTCTTCGAATGTTTAGGCTTGTATGTGTTTGATGTGAGTACGAAGAAATACAGCACATGGATAAATCATGGGATCGGGAAGATCAATGATGATCACCACATTTAGAAACGCAGCAATTAGGAATAAGAACAAAGTTTATTGATGGCTTGGCTAAGTGAGTTGTTAATTCATTTTGATAAACCCACACATTTAGAAATGGAATAGCTGTTTTCGTAATTTAGGCAAAAAAGACTTATCTGTCACAGCAATGCAGAGGCCCAAACTTATAGCAACAATCCTATTATCTTCGAAGATAAAAATATATACTGGTCAGCTTCGCTCACAGTGTACCAAATCTTTACTTTTAGTGCCCTGAGATTGTGCTACAGAACAATTCGATTTTGGACAACATATATACATATTGCACTAATTCTAGGTACTGTAGGGAAAACGCCATGATTTCTTCTACTTATAACTACATTAACTCAAAATGTTTACTTCAAAGTCGTGACGATACCCGGTTTTAAACATTATGGCGTAAACTCAAAAATTTTCAGAAAAGTCGGAAAACATATGAAACCAAGCTAATTAATTCATTTTCGATCCTCACCACTGCGATCTCGCTTATTATTGAAGATAGACGGTATGGTAGGTTTTGGTTTAAATTTGGCAAAGCTGCTAAATTTTCGTGTTATTATGATTCTGAAAATAAAGTAAACTTGAAATGACGTTCGAGATTATTGAAAAAAAAAGAAAAATTCTCATTTTCTTACTTTGCCTGTAGCACTTTTATTTGTCATTGCAGAGAAAAACTGAAAACACATTCTCAAGGTCATTTTCACTCCTTTTAGTCCTGGCGTACTTAACATTTTATACGACGTTTCCTTTTCTTCGAACCATCATCAACTTTGTTATTTCTTATGGGCGCCATATTGGATTTGACACAGCTTAAAAGGTTTTCTTTTTCTGATTTCAACCATGTTATATGTTGAAAACAATATTTGATATTGTATGTTAATTGACGAAGAAGGTGATTTGAGATTACATAAGGTAGCTATGAAACTTCGATCTGTCAATCACTTAAAATTTAGTATCGCTTAACCGAAAATCGATGTTAAATAAGGTAGCCATGAAAATTCAAACTGTCAGTTATCTTTGCATTAGTACCGAAAGCTGTCGAAAAATTATTGAATTATTGATTCAATAATAAGCCAGATCGCAATGGTGAGGATCGAAAATGAATCAGCCTGCATATATGTACATATGTATACCTAATATTAAAGAAATGTTAGAATACCAGAAAATATTTGTTATGTTACGGCGTAGGACACAGTCCGGAACTAAGAACATGCGTTGCACTGATGTAAGATAATTGCCCCATATTTGGAACATATATAATAATAATAATAGTAATAATAATAATAATTATAATAGTCTTTATTTACCCACAAAATCAACATGAAACATATAAACATATAGACAGTAAAAAAAAAAAAAAAAGAAGAAAAACAGTAAAGTATTATGATGGGTGAAACCCCAAGGGGAAGTTCAGATGTATGCCAAGGCAGTACCCTGCTTTTACACTTTACCCTTGATTATAGCAATATTAATTTAAAGAAAGTAAAGTGAATGCCTAACTCTAATCTAATTTTAACCTAAACCTACGTGTCTGAGTCTTTCACATCAAGTTCTCAAACGGACAAATTAGAGAGCAAATTAACACACACACAAATTAACCACACCGGACGAGAGAACTCAGACTCAGAGTCAGAGAGTTCTTCCACTCAAAAAACTTTGCAGCGATGGTAAAAAAATCCTCTGCAAATGTTAACTTCGTGTCAAATATTAAACTCAGATATTGTCCAATGGTAGTCATCATCTACCCTAATAACGATTGGAACGCACATATGTCCTCGCCTCCTTATTTGTTCCCTGAAGAATGGAACAGTAACGCATTTACCAGTTTTTATGGATAGCTCCTATCGATGTTGGTGTGTCCCTCGTATAGGAGACACATATCTCCAGATCCAGAAGTCATTTTTATGGTATTTCAGCAGATATTCGTCGGTGAAGGAGGTCGTTCACTCAGGCATATTGATTGAGAACGTTTTGTGGACCAGCTGGGACGTTACGCTATTATTTTAGGACCATTGTTAAAATTTCCAATCTATGAACTTAAGCGCATTTATGTTGACATTTGTATGACAATCCCTCCATAAACCCACCCTACTAAACCCTAAACACCCTACCTAATGCTTCGAATTAAGTTAAAGTGAAAATGAAAATAAGTGTACAGCAAAAAATTGAAATACTTATAGAGCATGGAGACAGATCGCGAACTCAGTTGGAAGTGTGATTTATTTAAAGATGAATATCCAGAAAGACCCATAACGCAATCAACAGTAAGTAAGGTTGAAAAGAAATTTCGAGAAACTGGTACGGTTGAAAGTGCACGCAAATCAGGTCAACCGTATATAAATTTTGATAAAAAAGTAGATGCTCTAGTTGCTGTTGAAGAAGATCTGCATACTTCTGTTCGTAAGATTAGTTGTGATCTCGATGTTAGCAAAACAACGGTACACAAATTATTAAAACTGGAAAAATGGCATCCCTTTAAAATAAAGCTTGTACAGGAATTAAACGATGATGATGAGATAGAAGAATAGAATTCTGTGAATCAATGATGGATAACTACCACCGAGACCCTCTCTTCGTATCAAACATTATTTTTTCTGATGAAGCCACTTTCACATTAAATGTCGAGGTCAATCGTCAGAATTGTAGGTACTGGGCAAACGAAAATCCCAAATGGATGCGGGATCATCGAACCCTACTTTTTCGAAGGTAATTTAGACAGACCCACATATCTTCAGTTTTTAAGAGGCTTTCTTGTACCTACTTTAGTTAATTTATTCCCCAGCAGGATTCATCCTGGAAGTTTTGATGAAAGCTTATGGCTTCAACAGGATGGTGCACCTCCGCATTATGCTGTAGATGTTCAAAGGTACTTTTGTTTTGGTAGACGTGGCCATATTGAATGGCCAATGAAGTCGCCAGACCTTAATCCTTTGGATTTTCTTACATGGGGCCATCTACAAAATGTTGTTTATAAAACGAAACCAGCAGATATTAAATAATTACAAGAGCGAATTCGAACAGAAATAAACAATATTTCTCCGGAAACCATATACACGGTTCAAGAATTTATTAATCGTTTAAGTTACTGTAAACTACAGCAAAAGGTTACAGGTTGAACATTTAACATAACACATTTATCTGTTATCATTAGCTATCAATAGAATTGATAAATAAGATTAGTCACCTGTTTTTTTTGTAATTGATAAGAAATAGATATTACCATGTATCTTTCAAATTCTGTCCCCTAGACTCCAAGTATCTACCTTTTTTGGAATCAGTTCATTAATAATAATCTAAAAATGTCACCAATACAGGGTATCGTATTTAAAAAATATGTCGATGACGTCATTATATTGTCGTGGATCACCTGTATAATGAATTTTTGTTGTAGAGTGTAGAACATTAAAATTAAAAATCGATGTATTACAGTTTTTTTTAAACGGCTTATGCTTTAGGAAATATCTAATTTATTCCATACTTTACGGACACATAAACATTTACATCTGCGATTCATTAACCTCCTTAATTAATAAATAGCCATAAGGTAATTGCAAATAGCTTTTAAGAAGTAAAATATGTACATACGTACATACATAACAGCATGTTATAAGTATCAACCTGTCAATAAAACGTTTATTTGCTTCTTGTATCTTAGAAGTATGGTAAGTTATTGAGAATTTGAGGTTTATTATAAAATCAATTTAAATGCAATTATATAAAAGTATACCTTTCTCCAATTGTTATTCGTAATACATTATTCATCTTAGGATCCGAGTCCAAGACAACCTCTCTAGACAATATGTCTCCAATCACAGCCTTCTCCATTCAACTCGTTCGAAGAGCAACGAAATTGATACGACTTACAAATCACGGTCACAGCGGTTATTTACATGCAGCTGGTCACGAGAGAAAGGATTGGGGTCACGCCGTAATGAAATCAGCGCTGCCGACACTTCGTGGGTATTGTAGGTATTTACTTTGATTTGGAACCCCTGACGAATTTAAGACGGACGCAAAAAAATAATTGGAAATTTTAGAAAGACAAGAACCGTCGAAATAAATCCGTTTACAATTGAGAAATGTTAGATCGATATAAAAGCCTGAACGAACAACAATGCTGCTACTTTCGACTTTCAAGCAGAAAGAATTAATAATGAAAATAATATCATCTTTCCTGATGTTAAAATGAATGTCGACGTGCGGTTATTGCCGTTATTAAGGTTAATTAGGGTTCAAATAGTCAATGATGATGTCACTTATAATAATACAAGAAGGATATGTTGTGTATGCTATGTGTAACAATGCGGTTTAATGCGGGTATTGTACAACTGCGTGTGTAATCCTGTTACTATATTGTATAACCAATGTAATTGCTTTTGTTAAACTTGATACTGTAGCAATATTATTTACGTAGGATCTATATTTTTAAATGGACTTTATTTACTGGTTTCGCAACTGTTTGCTCTCCTCAAATATAGTTTCTTCTTGTATATACTCTTTTGTTATTCATTATATCACTATTATATTACCAACTATGTTACTACTATCTGTCACACTATTTTTGTGAATACTGGTTAATAGTGTAAGTTAGTGTATTAGTATACTACTATCCGTTATAAAAAGTGGTTGCGGCGTGAAATTTATAAAAAGTAGAGCAGTAGGTTGTTCACAGAGTAATGTTCTAAAAACAACAAGAGACAGGCAGTATAAGGTACAAACCAAACTCATAACGACCAGAAACGATAAGAACAGCAGACCAGTTTCTACGTTTAACTTCTCCAAGACATCAGACACGAAAATCGATTTAATTTGCATAAAATTTACAGAAAGCAATTGGCATAGCAGTATACAGGGTGTGAAATGAATAGTATCGGAAAAATAAATAGTATAAAGCTAATATCACAAGAAAGGTTAATCCAAAAAATTACGATCATATATTAAAATAATTTTTCCTTTAGGTAATAATTACCAAATTTTGTTCAATAAATTTTGTTGAATCCGGGCCTGACAAGTGTGCACAAGAAAAAAAGGGACGCTGCAAAAATTTCTAATAGACATAAACAGATATTTTTTATCAAGTTGAATGATATGTAAATAAATGTTTATTGTACTCTATGAATACATTTGTTTACGAAGCAGCTTTGCTGCTCTATGTGGCACATGTGGTCTTTTCACAAATATTCTATTTATAACAAGGTCACGCATTGCAGGTATGAAATACAAGCAAATTACACATTTACAATCAATTAAAAGAGAAATAAAAAAGAAAGAGGAAACGGAAACGAAACATAAACACAAACTAGTTAAATCGAGGACGTAACCGTAGGATTCCAGTGTAAGATTTAACTGCACACATGAAGAGTTGCACACAGAAAATTTAAGGCAAGCGAGCAGTGGATAGTTTTAGCAAATACATTGCAAAATATTATAGATATGATAATTGTGTTATTTAAAACATCATATTTTTACTTCCGTCAAATCCAACAAAATAATGTACTACTCATGGCAATGTCTATGTTGTTTATTAATGGCAATAAATCACTATTATTATCATTATACTAAAATACTTACCTGTGTGAAGGGCATAATCACTGCAGACAAGAAGGAGTTAAAAGTCCCTGTGATCCAGCTTTAGTAAACATGAATAGTGTTAGAAACTCGCTCACCATTGTTTTTCTTTTATTTCAAATTCCATAACGGTTTTCGTGACTGATTTAGTGTGTACAGAACTAGCCTTTAGCGTCCTTTGGCAAACTTCTTGTTTTTAGTTACTTGCTTCAGTATATAGATTATTTAGAATGTCGTAATTGGTTTTACACAAAATAAATTTGGAAGTTTTCTTAGTACACTTATCATGTTTTTTTATAAAATTTGATGGCCCACGAAATACAGACACCAGTTTAGTAGTGTAACTATTTCGACTTGTACATTGGATTATCGAAGCATTTAATTGGGGACCAGTTGTCTTTGTGCAAGAGAAATTTCAATTCATTTAAGCCTCCATTGGGTATTGAGGACTCATTTTGCAGACGAATGATCTAGTGCAATGGGGTCAATAGGTCCAAATGGCCTCCTCGAAATGTTTTATTTTTATACTGATTGCGCAACTGGTATTGAGTCCGTTTCTCTCAATCAAAATTTTAGGTTTTGTTTTGGTTAAAAGATGTAACACAAAATAACTAAAAACAACAACGACACTTCAGAATTCCGAAAACTCCTTAATTGCGGTATGCTCAAACTTTTAGAGACCATATTGATACCAACCACAGGTAAGATTACTCACAACTACGAAGTCTAAAAATATATGTATACACGGCACGTGATGCCAAACCCAACTAGAATACGTATAAGAACTCAAAATACAAGTATTTTACTTGACTGTAATCGGTATTTAAGCAAACAGAGGGTATAACGTTGCTTAACGAGCAAATGAGAGCAATGCAAGAGCTACAAATACGCCAAACAGATGGTAACAGTAATAAAGGCATTAATGCACCCTGGCCACAACCGTTAGATGTGGAAGGAGAGAATATGGTAGAAAATTATGAAAATTTTAACATGGGATGGGAAATATTCTATACAGCTAGTGATATGAAGTCATGGCCTGCCCAAGATAATGAAAGGAAAATCAATTACCTACTTGTTATCAGCAATTGGATCAAAATCTC
>SMLS01034166.1:0-10779 GCA_004785975.1 Popillia japonica | reverse complement strand
TGACCGTTGATAAGATTCTTTTATCGTCAAGCTAGCTAACATTATTTTGACAATTAAGTTTTTGAGTTACCCAAAATTTGACAACTAACACATTATAATATACGACTGCGTAGAGGTCGCCAGCAAAGGCAGGAGTATCTAGAACACAATACTTACAAGGACATCAGTTATCAAATTCATCGTTACGTCTTTGTGAGGGGAAAATGTCGCAGCTTCAAAACAATATTATTATCCATAATATCTGGCTTCTGTGTATTCTTATACAATGTGTTTGAGATGCGAACCATAGGCAATCAAATACATATACAGATTGGTAAGTACACAATTTTAAAACTGTGAAGTTTTATTTTATCGGATTAAAATACCTTCAAAGCTCTTAAAAGAACAGGCTTTTAACCTATACAAACCAATAAGCAACCACAAAGAAGAAGCAATATAACTTTTAGGTGAAATTGACAAGAACGTGACAAACAATATGACAACCGGTCTTTGCTTTGTATAATGACAGAGGAACTTATTTTACTGTCAACTTAAATTATTAAGTTCCCCTTTATTACTTTGACCTTGATCTCAAACATTTATGAACGCATTATATATTTTGGCTCTATGTGCAAACTAGTTAAAAGTAGGACATTTTTATTGCGTTTTCAGCTAACATTTATTTTGGGGTGTGGCGGATAGCTTCCTCCAAAGCGGCCTCAGTCCCAATACCGGGATTTCCGATATCAATTTTTTGCACAGGTGCCAGGTTTGTTTTCTGGTTTCTGAACACGACTTTTATATAGACAGATTCAGGTTTACATATAAATAGATAATGTTCAGGTTAGTGATTGCCAAGAAGATTTAAACAAACAAACGGGTCAAGAAAACCTAACAAACATATATTACTTTACATATACATATAAGGTACAGTTTCATTTTATTTACAACCATTTACATACAATAAAATATCTTATTAAGTTAAGTTTTTTCAATAATACTACCGATTGCGTAATCGTAACTGTGATCATAGGAAATTTGCATCAGTTAACCTTATGTGTGTATATATAATTCCTATGTATTAAATTACACTTACTCAAGCAGTACGAAAATAAACTCTTTCGAAAACTGACAACATTATGACTAGTCTTTGAATTACTATTATTTATTATTATTATTATTCTTAGGTAAAGTACTTCAATTCTGAACGTTCTCTATGAAACATTCATCTAGGAAATTCTCGAGAGAATGATATAGATGAGGTCGAACAGACGCCAAGCTGTGATCTTCATCAGTGTAACTCTGCAAAATTATTATTATTATTATTAGTATTATTGTATCCGTGATATATTTTAAATCCTCAGTACCTGCTGCCTAAATAGTACATCTTGATGTTCTAATACTTTCGACCACAGCATCGATTGTTGATAGTGGACGTTATCGTCAAAAGTGCCATGAATTAGGAAATACTCTTTATCCCTAATACCTTCGAATCTAGTCAAAAGTTTTGCATTGTCATAACCCTCGCCGTTGTCGTCTGGAGTCGGTAAACCCATAAACCGTTCGGTGTAGATGGAATCTGTACAAACAAAACAGAAACTATAAATTGCACAGGAAATGTTTGCAAATATTTTTGAAAGAAGTTCAGAAAATGAAGTTCATAACATACGCCTACGAGGAGGACAATTCGAACAGGTGGAAGGTTTCAAATACTTATGATCGATAATCGAGAGCAATGGGAAGATAGACAGAGAAATAAATGATAGAATGGAAAAAAACAAGAAGATTATTTCACACGATGAAGACTATTGAGTACTGAGACAATAATAAAACGTCAACTTAGGTAGTTTGGACATATCGTGTGGCAAAATTGAGACTAACGAAAGGAAAAACGTTAACTTTCAAACAGATCTACAGTCATATCTTCGTGATAATCTACGTAGGAAGCAACCCAACCGCTTTCAGATCTAGTATGTGGAGATTGCCTTTGGAAACATAAACACCAATTTGACACATTTCAGAGTCATCACTTCAAGATTTTTTTAACAATTTCATGGCTATCGTGCCAAGTCTCGTCCAAATAGCAAATAAAACAGTTTTCTACTGGGAACGTTTTTAATTTTGTTAAATACTCATCCCCGAGTAGCTATATTCTTGGAGACTCCATGATGTACGAATTGTAGACAAATTTATGTTTGGCACTAATCAGTGCCAGTGCACTGTGCCGAACTTTTTTGAGAAGAAGTCACAGTTCTAGTCCTAGCATCTTGGTCAAAACAAATAAATGATGTTTTTATGTCAAAAAATGAATCAATGATTGCCTAAAACGAAATTTCGAAACATGACATTACCATAAAGCGTCCAATCGGTGATCGGTGCCACTGACATGGCGCACTTGAAAATGCTCTTCGTATCGGTCGCCAGGGCCAAACCAGCTGCGTATCCGCCGTAACTCCATCCCCAAATAGCAGTCCTAGTGCCATCTACATAAGGAACGGTTTGTTGAATTTGTCTGAATTAGAAAATCGTTTTTAAACATTTTCTAGATTAATTGTGCAAAGAATAAGATTTAAAATTTGATCACTAATTTCTTACTGGGTTACGCTGATTTGATCCTCAACCTCGACGGTGCCTAAATTCCTATAACCCGAAAATAAGATTTTATCCCCTTTTAATCCGGATAACCGCCCATCGATTGTAGCGTAGATTATACTCTTATTCACCGCTAGGTAACTCCCCCAATCTACGCTGAATTTTTCGAGAACTTGGTACGAATCAGGGCCACCATATCTGCAAAACACTCTCGAATGTTTTGAAGAAATTTAATATTGATTTTACCGAACTTACACATTAACGACCATAGGATATTTGGTATTACCACTCAAATCCATATTCGGAGGCAATTTCAGCAGTACCTGCGCTTTAAATTCGTCGCTAATATTGAATTCCAATCGCTGTATTTTAGGCATAGAGTGCTCTTTGTCTAACATTTCGATCAGGTCGGCGTTGTCTTCCCAAACCATCAATTTCTCATGGTTGGCGTTAAAGAGGGAGATCTCGGGAAATCCGGGACCGGCACAATTGAAGACGTAATACGAAAAATCTGAACTCATTTTGGCCGAATTGTAGAGACAATCTTCCCCTTTCGCACTAGTTTTGATATCGCAAGATATGCAAGTGCTCTCGCTGCTGGTTACAGATAAACTGTAAAAATGTTGGACCGCTGGATCTGCCGGAGTGTTAGCAAGATAATATCTAAAAATATTTTTTTAATATATTGCCTAAAAACCAACCTCATGACTTACATCGTATCATCGTTCCATCCTAAAATTTCAGTAACCACAAATTTTCCACTCGTTAGCGCAACACCGGCAGAATTTGCCGCGACATTGTATCTGGTAATATGCCTGTACGATCCGGCATCACCGCCTTGATCGTGGGATAAAATCAAGAGCAATTGCGAACCGTCTTTGGAGAAGACGGGAGGCGTAAACATTTCCAACCAACCATTCTCTTGTTTGATGTGAGAGATGAGTTGATATGTGGAGGCGCTGGCGAAGGATGTTGTGTCGTAACTCACGAGAAAGGCTTCGTTTTGGACACGATTTAGCCACGTCACCACTAATATTTCGTTTGTTGCCCAGGAAACTGTCGATATGATTGGATCACTACGCAAAATATGGTAAATTAGAAAAAATTAAGCAATTAAATATGAAGTAGGTTACTTTAGACCAGTTGGTGTATCCAGGTTCATAGTGGTGCGAGCTTCTGCGTTGTAGACATGTAAAGATACTTTAGGGTTTGCAGTTCCTGGCTGAAAAAAGATTAGAGTTTAATCCTAAAAACTATAATATTGGGTTCATTTGGGGAAAGCTCCTGACAGTTCGTCAAAGAGGACCAATTACAATGCAAACACTAAAAGCATAAATATCGTTAACCTTTACCATCTGCATATGCATACAGTAGATGCTGTATGTAAGAATCGAAGGATAAAGATGAAAATCCACCTCTCTTGTTCCGAATGGATAAAACTTGAAATGACAAAACAATGGAAGAATCTGACTCTCAGAGCAATTTAATTCTATCAAAATATTTGGATCTGAGAAAATTGGGGGCAAAATACTCAAATTAGCGTGCCGTGGCTGTTTGTACTGCCATCTAGGTCCCATTGTCAAACAGACGTTAAAAATATGAAATAATGACGTAAAAATGCCGAAACACTGGCCAAAAACTGGGCGTGTATTCCTAGAATATAGAAAAGAACTGTAGTGATAGTGCTGGGGGCGGGTAGAGACAACAAATTGCGAAATGATGAAGCTGTTGAAGAACTTAACTACAAACGAATGTCAAGAGTGTTTTGAGTGATTTATTTTGTCAAAGTTCAGTTGGACTTGAGCAAATTGTGTGCAAAAATCGTTAAAATTACTGGATTCTTTATAGGAACAATCATTACTAGCAGACTAGTGACAGTTCTTCTGCAAAGAAGAAGCAATTACAAAACAGAGACTGAAACTATAAACTAATGACGTAAAAATCTCCAAAAACTGGCAAAAACTAAACTTTTTTGACAATAGAAATATTCCTCGTCCTGAAAACTAACGAGTGCATACTGCTGCTTGAATGGTGCTTAAGAGGTTGTGTTTGAACGTTTGAAAACTGTCAAAATTTGAACAAAGGAAGTAGCAATAGTTACTTGTTCCGAATATGTTTTCAGGAAAAGATTCCTTTTATTGAATAAAGCCAATGGGTGGTGGAAAAAAATATTGAATCTACGGAGATTGATAATTTTTCATAACCTCCAATCAAAAATGTTGTCGTCATTACTAAGTTTATCAGTTAAGCTCCAAAAGAAATTGAAAATTATTACCTTAGGATATCGAATGTTTACAATTTTGGTATACTGCGAATCCAAACTACCTGGTATTCCATAATAAGGAATTGTCATTGTGTCAATAGATTCATCATCAAATTTAATATAAGCTAGTTTCCTGCCATTTTCAGAGAACCACATCGCGTGATCGGAACCAAACACCTCCTCTAAAAACCAAAAATTGCATTCATCCTTCTTTAACACATAAAAATCTGAAGACCAACCTTCGTAAACCCAATCCGGTACACCGTTATAGATGTGACCCTCTTTACCATCTGTGGTAACATTAACCAAATCACCTTCGAATGCGTCCGACTTGTAATAAATGTTGTTGTTTGATACGAACGCTACACCATTACCGGTAGGAGCCCAGGTGCTGTATTGTAGAACAGCATCTTCACCACCTAATTTCAATTCAAGTCGACTGCTGAGATCGACGACTGTATATCTGGCCGAATAGGTATGGCGATATAACTGCAAGTAAGTTTGTAATTATTCCATTAAGAGAAGCAGATGCTTGATTACCTTTTGGTAATCGCGAGCGATCATCATATATTTTTCATCTGGTGATAGCTGGTAGTTGAAACCGTTCATCAAATACTGAAAAATTAAATTGCTTGAAGAATAATTTTGACAATTTTATCGCAATTGTATGTTATGCACGTACTGTCCAGGTATGTGGAAGGACGATATCCGTTGAGTTAGTGGCTACATTATACAATACTATGGATCCAGTTTCGTCCCTGTAGAATAAAGCATGATCTGAAAATTAATGACATTATTAGTTGAATAAATGGGAGTGTTCAATTAAAAAATGCGTTAATGAAAGTATTCTTTGTTATAAACTTCGTCAGTGGACGAAATTGCAATTTAGTTCGTGTCATATAAGTATAATATACAACTAGCCATGCCTGTCAAGAATATTGTCTAAAGACACAGAAATTCAATGATTGATTAAGTGATTAAATTATTCTAATAATACATTAATTTTCAATATATGTTCTAAAATTGAATTCATATATTAATTTTTTTTATACCTATTTTCTTTTATTTAAATCTTAACATTTTTATAGGATCGTTTTTTTAAATATTGTCTAGTTCGACCTACATAATATATATTACAGTCTTTGCATTCTAATTTATATACATTACTTTAATTATTTTGTTAGTCTTAGTTTTAACATTTGTAAATAATTGTCTGTTAGTGTTAGATGTAAATGTAATATTTATATCTAATTTTTTAAATTCGTACTAAATTTTGTCACTTATGTAAGTCATTGATGTATGGGATTGTATGATATTTTACTATTTCGTTTAGTGCTTGTGTTATTATCTAAAGACACAGAAATTCAATGATTGATTAAGTGATTAAATTATTATTAATAATACATTAATTTTCAATATGTATATGTTCTAAAATTGAATTCATATATTAATCTTTTTTTATACTTGTTTGCTTTTATTTAAATCTTAACATTTTTATAGGAGCGTTTTTTTAAATATTGTCTAGTTCGACCTACATAATATATATTACAGTCTTTGCATTCTAATTTATATACATTACTTTAATTATTTTGTTAATCTTAGTTTTAAAATTTGTAAATAATTCTCTGTTAGTGTTAGATGTAAATGTAATATTTATATCTAATTTTTTAAATTCGTACTAAATTTTGTCACTTATGTAAGTCATTGATGTATGGGATTGTATGATATATTTTACTATTTCGTTTAGTGCTTGTGTTATTATCTAAAGACACAGAAATTCAATGATTGATTAAGTGATTAAATTATTATTAATAATACATTAATTTTCAATATATGTTCTAAAATTGAATTCATATATTCATCTTTTTTTATACCTGTTTGCTTTTATTTAAATCTTAACATTTTTATAGGAGCGTTTTTCTAAATATTGTCTAGTTCGACCTACGTAACATTTATTACAGTCTTTGCATTCTAAATTATATACATTACTTTAATTATTTTGTTAATCTTAATTTTAAAAATTTGTAAATAATTGTCTGTTAGTGTTAGATGTAAATGTAATATTTATATCTAATTTTTTAAATTCGTACTTAATTTTGTCAGTTAAGTTGTTGATGTATAGGATTATATGATATATTTTACTATTTCATTTAGTGCTTGTGTTGTATATTTTATGTATTTGTTTTTTATTGTTTAATATGGATCTGACTTTTCTTTCAAGATGTGCTAATTTAATAGCCTGATCACTAAATTATTAATTACGCTTTTTTTTATTTACCGAAGTCTTCGAGAAGTGGTTTAAGTACTGCTAGAGACAGTTATGTACCAATTTATTTTTATGCTCTTGTTATAATATATTATTCTTAACATTCAAAAAATTTATAGAATTTTGATTTTCTTTTTCAAACGTAAATTTTAGCCTATCATGGTTGGAATTAAATCTATGTAAAACATGCTCAATTTTGTCTAACGGTACCCAATATATGCAATCATCTACATACCGCTTATAAAATTAATTAATTTATTTAGAGAATCTTGCTCAAGATCCTCCATTACTAAATTTGCTATTATAGCAGATAATAGGGAACCCATTGCAGTTCCAAAATTTGTTTTTATATTTTGTCGTTGTATTGAAATTACGTAGAATTATAGCAAAGTTTTGCAGCTAATTTTTTGATAAATTGGTATAAGTTTTCTATTAATTATATTACAATAATTCATCTAATAACATTTTATTATCATCTACTGATAATTTGGGGCTTAAACTGGATATTAATTATGATATTACTGACTTACTTGAAGTCCAACTAGCATTGAACGATTTTGGACTTAATTTTCCTTCTAAGAAATTCTCCAAAGTTACGGGGGACTCTACCACTGCCGGAACTTCCGATTCGTTAGATTTTGACGTTAACACTACCACCAGGGCTATTACTAAACCTAATACGATTAGTGCTGTTATTCCACCGATTATGTAAGCCCGTTTTTTCCTCTTCCCTTTTGCAATTATAAGATCCTGAAACAAAAAGAGAACTTACATTATTTACTAAAACTTAAACTGGATTAATTAGGATTATGCTATGAATTATCTCACTTCATAATAGAGATCCACTAATATATGCTTGCTTCTGCTTCTGGCCATTTCACTTTCAAAAATGTTATAATCGTAAGTTAAAACCATATTGTATGTACAACATACATACGTAGAATAAGATTGGTGTCATGTACATATTTATTCATGATATTACTGTTTTAGTAAAGACTGCTATCACATTGACGAACTATCTCTGCCCCAAATTAAGTGACAACATGTAAATATTTTCAAGTGAAACTAATACGCGCAAATATTTGCAACATTCCTTGAATATATGTAAATGTAAGTAGTACTTGCCAATATGAAAGTACACAAACTACCTATAAAAGTGATTTTTACCCGACAGGCTATAACTTTCATACACTTTTACTTGCTTATAATGTAAATGCATTAAACTGCTTTAGCACCTGTTTAAAATAAACAGGAATACGTGTAAAATACTTTCTTATTTATGCAGCTACAAAACAACTTGAATTTACGCTAAAATCGGAGGAAAATAAAATAAAATATTACTCGTATGTAACATAGCTATACCCATTTACTTAGTATCTTGAAGTTTTATCGAATACTTAATGAAATATTAATTCTTAATGAGGCAACGAACTCTGACGGTAGACGCTGTATTAGAACAAATTATATCAACGAAAGACTAGTTAGAATGTTGTTGAAGTTACTACAATTACGCTTTATAGTATTACCACTTTTTGAGGCAATTAATTTTCATCGAATTAATGTTTTATTAGTTTATTCTTCAGGAAATTCACTTCTTATTCGACCATTTTAGTATGTAAGCTTCCCAAAAATAGCGTTAGAATATACAGAGCTTTCATTTACAGTCAAAACCCACGTGACCCCTGACGTAAGATGACGTACCTAAATAATATGTTGGTTGGACGGGTTGGACGTCATACGTCAGACTCTCGAAATGCAGATTCGATCGGAAAAGTGCGTGAAGTTGTGGCACGAAACCGACGAATGACTCTTCGATTGATGGCAGAAGAGTTGAACATCAATAAGGAGGCGATTCAATAAATTTTGAGGAAGATTTGTGCAAAGTTCGTGCCACACAATCTTACGGATGAACAGAAACAGAGAAGAGTTGCAGCATGCGAAGATCAGAATTGTCGAGACAATGGAAATTTTCTTAACTGTATTGTCACTGCTGATGAATCAATACTATTCTGAGACGAAATTCCAGAGCTTGCAATGGGTTGGAACGAAAACATCTCAAAGACTCAAAAAAGTTTTGGTTGCAAAAATCTAGAATCAAAACCATGCTGATTGCGTTTTCTAATACACAGGGGATAATCCATAAAGAATTTGTGCCGGAAGGAGAATCAGTTACTGGCGCATGCTACCTTGATTGAAGTGATTGGTTCTTGTTATATGACAATGCACATTCTTCACTAATTGTATAAGGTAATTGAACCAACAATGAAACAAGCAGATTTTTTTCCTTTTTTTCTAAAGCAAAAACTGTGCTGAAACGATTTGCTGACGTAGAAGACATTAAGAAAAATGTAACCGCCGAATTGAACACTGTTTCTCCAGAAGCACTGGAGTTGACTGTCTTCAAAAACTTCTAGAACTTCACAATAAATGTACATATTAATGTCAGTGAATAAATATTAAACAATTTTTGCATTACTTCAATTGTATTAATTTGCCAAACCCCGTGTATTAAAACATTAGTTGGTCTGAAAGAACCCTTAAGCAAGGAGAGGACTTTGAACAAGTAACTCAATTTTCAAGAGGTACAGAATTTATTGCCGCGTACACGGCCCCATTTGGGCGCCACTATTTTTGTGAGTATTCACCAACAACCAATTTTTAAGTACATATTTCGGATTTATCTTTTTCTTAGTGGAAAATGGCTCAATTTGTTTCATGCGACAACCTGCGGTTATTGCAAAAAAACATCAATGTATCCAACACACACAGAAGTGTAGATCAATCTTCAATAAAACGTTATGACCAAGCTGATTATTTTGGATAAAATTCAAAACCGTTTGGGCCAGCTAGATAATAATCTTGAACATGACTAAGAGAAGATGAAATGTATTTGTGGTAGTATTTTATGGACAAAGCTGTACTCTATTTCAAAGGCATTCTCTTGACCTGATTTGATTTTGCAGGTTGATGTTTGTAGATGTTGACTGAGTTAAAGAACATTACTGTTCAGCCGAATACTGTTTAGCCGAAAACAAAAATGGTAGAAAGTACATACAGAGGAAGAGCTCGTATATGGAACAGCTTTACAGTGAATTCAGTCACAAATCTACAAAAATAACGAATCTCTGTGGAGATCTCAAGACTGTAAACTTTGCAAAAATATTGGATTGTAGGCTCCTATTTTGAGAACTTATTTTGGATAAAGTAGAACGTGATACTACCATGAATTTGGACGAACACAAGCGAGTAATGATTCTGGAGGATAAGGAATCAGATCCAGACATTGCATTATGTTTACTGGAATAGAATCAGAGAAGGTTGTACGTCCTGAAACTGCATACAAATTCTCTATAATGTTTGAAAACAATTTTTTGATATGATGGTTCTGAAGTGACAATTTAATCATAGAAGAATTACCCAAGAACAGCAAAGTCATAGATATACTAGTGCATCTAGTATTTTGGACCATGAAATATTACAACCTGTCAATGCCCAAAGCCTTATGTTACAGTTCCAAATTAAATGAAGTTATCTTTAATGAGAAACCATAGAAGTCCTTAAGGAACATAGAGAGACTGAATCTTCTTTTTCGCGTAAGTTTCTTGCACGCTCTACTTCTGAATTATAGGATAACAAATTATCATAATTAGTCGCAGTGAAAAAATTCTGCAGGGCCACC
>SMLS01034160.1:0-11838 GCA_004785975.1 Popillia japonica | reverse complement strand
AATTAGAATCTAAATGTGGTCATAAATACAGGGTGTTCCATTTAACATAAGAGAATTACTTGCCTATAACATTCAACAAAAAAGAAATCTTGTTTTTAAACACCCTACATAATTTCTAAATATCAACTTTAATTAGTTATAAAGTTTAATCCTTTGAATAAACAATAAACACAATTTAAAATATTTAGCTCAATCATGTAAAACAGAAATGCCTCGTAAATTTTAATCTACATTTTCAAAAATATTAAAATATCTCGAAAACCGGTCGAGTTAGGTATAGGGAATATAACAGTAAGTAGCCTTTATTTACCCTACAGTATCAAAATATGTACGAATATACAGGGGGTTCCATTTAAATTTTCATAACTTTGGTACGCAACTTTTTTTTTGATCACCCTGTATATTTCCAAATAATTTTAAAATGTGCTCCTAATGAACCTACACAATCCTTAGTAAAAAGATTTTTAAAATACTTTACCGTTTCTCGTATATAAACCGACGGGAATGTGGTGCGCCACCCTGTATATATTTTTTTCCAGCAAAATCGGAACAGCAGTTAGTTGGACATTCACATTTTGATATTCGATACGTATACAATAAAGCTTCCAATACTCCTTTCCGGTGTGCCCAACTTTATTAAAACCTATTAGAAATATAACAGAAATGCATCTTTTGCAGATGATGAAAAAATGCAAACTTGAGCCGAAATGACTCCGTACCATTCTTATAAGTATACTGCTAATTCCCTTTTCTTTGATGTTCAAGATCTAGAAGACAATTGAATGTCCCATTTTGAAACAATTGGTAGATATAAATATTTTTAATGGATCACTCTGTATATGTTTCTATGTTTATATACAGTATAAGCACGTTATTAGATTGACAACAAAATTATTGGAATAAAACTGTAAAAATTAGTAACTGTAATGTAAGTTGAACGTACACTTGTTTTTATTGTATGTATGTACAGGCTGCTTCATTAATTATGGAAAATATTTTAACTGGATATGCTACGTGTCAAATAATTGCCATTGACCAAAAATAGCCTTATTCACAATCGCACCGTTTCCAAGATGAAGATCGAAGTTCCAAAAAAAAAAATCGGTTTTTCCATATTTAAGCTAATCTACTTGTACGATGAAAATAAAATTTGGCATGGCGATTTGGTATTAGTTGCTTCTTATGGTGAAACTTTCTGAAATTTACAAAATTACAGCAAAAAGAAAAAATATTCCAGTTAAAATGCAAAAAAAGAAAGTCCTCTTGTAGAAACTTCCTATTATGCTTAGAAAGAAAAACGAAGAAAGTTCCGAAGGATTTGTAGTTAAAAATAGTTTAAACAGCACAAATCTTTCCGAACTTCCTCGTTTTTCTCGAAAACCAAGCATAATACCAAGTTTTTACAAGTGAAGACATGCAATGAATATTCGGCTACTATTTGGTATTCGGCGTATTCGGCTACTTTTATTCTATTCGGCCGAATACTTAATATCTAAGGTAATATTCGGCCGTATACCGAATACTTTTAAGTAAGCTGTTTTGTTGTAGTCAGATAATTGATAAAATAAAAATACCTATGTTTATTTTATAATAATCTTATTTTCGTGAATTTTTTCCACTTCTAGGTCAATTACAACACTCTAATTTGAATAAAGATAAAATTTACTCGAATTAGAGTGTTGTAATTGACCTAGAAGTGGAAAAAATATCAGGAAAATAAGATAAATACAAAAAGGTCATGAAAAATAAATACATATTGTTATGTTTTAGGGTTTTAAATAATCGTCAGGCGATAATATTTTCACAGAAGTATTTTTTGAAACTAATTTAATACTGAACACAGAACAGTAACTAAAACTATTTATTTTAACTAACACGAATTCTTTATATACACGTTTCGTATTATCACAGAGACCGTTCTAATTACGCGCCAGTTCAAGACTGTTCCTTATACGAGATTATCGCCCTTATATACTTAAAATATAGCTTCTAGAATTCACTACATAAACTATCGTTCCAGAACGCCCTCTCTAGAATGTCTCCAGAATACGCGCGAACCGTCCAGATAAACTACAGTACACTGCAAATGCATTTAAACTGCTCTGCCACTAGAAGGCGCAATTCGTAACAATATACTGAGTTGTATAAGTACATCAACAACTTCCGTGTTGCAAAAATTTACATACTTTTGCCTAATATTCGGCTATTCGGCGATGAAGTCCGCAGAATATTCGGCCGCATATGCTGTTCTTTGCAAGTCTAATAAATACATATATACGAGACGATGCCGCTACGATGAACGTAGCGGTGTCTATCTCTTTCTTAGTTTACTGGGGTCGAGATAAACATAGTGTATATGACAGTGTCACGATGTCCAAGACAAGATGTGACAAGATTTGGTCGAAAGAAAACTAGAAAACTAATACAACACTGTAATTTGGAATTTTGCAAAGCTTATTAAATACTTTTGTTTTTTTTTATTAAAAATTTCAGACCTTTACTTCTTCCAGTTACATCAGAAATTCATATCAACTTTCTTACATCAAATGGAATTCTCTAATTTTAGTGTAATGTCCACTAATTTTAATTCAGTTCATCTCAGAGTTGATTAACAAAATTACAGTAATATAGTACGCCTTTACACAAAATGAACATGTAGTACTTACTAAACTTAATCAGTTCATATAATAACAAATAACTTAAAGACGAGTGTAGGGCACTATTTTACATAAATATTCAGTATGTACGTTTATATAGTGCTACATTTAAATCATCAATATTCATTACAGGATAACATTTTTCAACTTTAATCGATTCTCTCTTCTTTAGACGCAACTAGGCTTATGCGATATCTTGATACGTCCCCACCAATATTGTAGAGTACACCGTTCATAGACTCATACGCGTCCCCACTTCTTAGCGAATTTTCATACCCCTTACCTCTTCCCGGCTTTATTTATCATATTTCTCAAAACGACCGGTATATTAAAGCATACATATAGACGATCAAGTAAGAAGGGGCAAAATTTGTTCCTTTTCCAACAAACGATTCAATTGTAATAAATGCGGTTTCCGAGTAATTATAAAAAATAAGCTAAAGATAAATAAATTTATTAACTAAATAATAGTTTCAATATTATACACTATAGTACAATACTTTACTCTCAACCACAAATAATAAAAAAATACTGTGTTATTAATATACAAGATTAAAACAGTAACTAACATCTCTAAGAGGTGCACTTTTTATTTTACGATTGTGTACATATCATACAGCGTTTTCCCTATCACATTTTAATCATTGATATGACTTAAATTATGTTTACGTTATTTATTGTCTTAGAAAACTAAACGTACTAAAATAAAACTTTCGTAGTATGAAAAAACGTATTTATTATGATTTTTCTAGATATTCGTTATACATTACTGACAAGACATTGATGGAAGATACATGAATAAAGACAAAAATATATGTAACTCGTTTCTGTTTACGATTAACAATAAAAAAAATAAAATGGGTATTGGACGGTAAAGTACGTTTTAGCTTCTTTAATTAAAACTGATGAAACAGTCATTTACCAATCATAAACACGATATGTCTTCAAATGTACTTTTAAACGCTTTTCTTACTTTGTACAACTGCACCAAATCAAATATAACACAATTACTATGATAAAGTATATGTATAATATATACAGCTGTTGTCTGCAAATAAACAATGTTTTAAAATGCCAGCTATTCAAAATATCATTTGTACTGATTCATGTTTGCTTGCAACATGTAAGTTATCACATGTGTAACTGTTCATTTTATTTACCGCTTCTCATCTGTATGTTTTGAAAGCAAAAACTGAACAGGCGTTATAAAAATCTTATTAAACAATTAATGTAAGTTACATAATTGAATATTAATGTTTTATCTTCTGCTGTATAAACATTAATATATGTAACTAAGGTCCAATAAAATGCTTCAATCTTTGTAATGCTTCTTATCACCTTTACTTCTGTACAAAAATATATTTAGTTAACTTAAAAAATTATTTGCCCAATTGCATTTACTCTGTAATGGTGCAGCGATTAACAAATGTAATTATAGAATTATTGGTCAGATCTATTTAAGCATAAAGAGAGGATATATATAGACTAATGTACAAATATGAAACATTGGTGAAACTTTCTGTGCTGAACTAGATGCCGGCCAGTAGCACATCGCTCCGGTCGTTAGAATTCTATTCCAATTTTTTTAAACAGGTCCAGTTTCTTAATCCAAGCAAGCTCATGTGGGCAAAATTAAAGAAAAATTGAGGGAAACAGAAATGTTACACTTTTTTTCAAAGCTTCCATATTGATCACATCTGGATTTCATTTTATTAGCTGCATGCACTAGTTTATGTTATATTTACAACTAATATGTTTAACGTGTTTAAAAACTTTTGAAAAAGGAATAACACTAATTAAGTTTCTAAATTATTAAATTTTAATAATTTGGAAATTAATATTTCTAACGTAAACGTCTAAACATGTCTAAATTATTGCGAAATAATTTAGAAATGACCTTTTTGTCTATAATATTATTACAATCATTATTAAAATATGTACACTTTATTGAAAGGTCTAGTTACACAATTCTGATTATAACTGAAAATAGAACAATTAGCACCAACAACTATTAGATATTAATTATTGTAGTAGTTCAAACTTTACACAATTTCGGCTTGGTTTGCAGGTGTATTTTGATAAGGCATACCCAATTTCTGCACTGATCGTTTTCTACTAATTATGTAAGCGCTATGTGGAATGTAATAACAAAACAATCAACTATTCGCGAAATAGAAATCATGAAAAAATAACAATCTCTCAATGGGTAGGTAACAAAAATCTATATATGTATCATATATGCACACTGTAATACTAGTGGCATTTTTTTTATAAAAGTTAGAGTAGACTGGTAGAACACTGTATAATATGTAGGTATAATACCACTTTGTTTTAATATCGACTTTCTCCCAGTCGATTCACTTCACTTTGTCGAGAAAATGCACTTACAAATTCCTGTGTTCTTGGCAGTAGTTTGAACTAAATCGACATGCTTTCAGTTTGTTTTAGGAACATGTAAGCCAGAATATATACTGATAAGTATTTATTTTAAAGAACGAAACATATGTACAAGAAGCAAATTGGAGGAAAGAATTAATATCGATTACAAATTCCAGATGGATATGGTAAAGAAGTGAGCACGCCACATATCAAGAAAAAAAATGTATTTTGAAGTTCTTACGGTGCCATCGTTTCCCAATGCATGAGAAATTGCAAGTATTGCAAGCCATCCGAAAAGTCAATCAAAAACTATATTCTAGTAATTTTACAATCTCTAAATTATAACTCATCATATATTACTGATATATCTCATATAAGATTTTAGAATCTCTACACAGCTTTATAACCTTAATAACAAATTATGTGAGTGGTAAGTAAAAAGAAGGAGCGGAATAAAATTACTAGTGGCTGACTAGAATAGTTTTCATTGAATGTAAAGAAGTTGGCCAATTTAAAACAAGCTTTGATTACTAAATCATACATGTAACATTTCTTAATTATCCGACTTAGAATTTTAAAGTATGCAACTACGCGAATCAAAAAAATAGGTAAAGTATACACATTTTAATGTAAGGAATTCTTGATTCAAAGCAAGCCAAGAAACCTATAGAATCTTTAAATTGACTGTTTAAGAGAAAAAAATATCTATCCACCTGCCTGTTGCACACGCCTAGTACATATTTTGTTGTTTACCTTAGTGGTTATTTTTTTGTTCGTTTTACTTTGATCAATTAATGACGTGCATTGCTTTGAATAGCATAACAGACCCAAAAACTGAACTTTCTTTCTTTTCCAGAACTTTAATTACAGTGCAATCAATAATAATTCTAACACAATGGACAACTTCATAATAATAAAGTAAAGGTATTTTTCATAATTCTATAATTATCAAGCACTACACGACTGGTTATTCGAAAATAGCCGCTACTACGAGTACTTCTATGTGATAACTTACACATTTGTAAAAACCTATTGGCACAACTACTTGATCATATTTTCAGTCACAATGATCATGTTGAATAATGATACTACTAAGTTATTTTATATAGGCTATATTGTATTTTTACTGTAATATAGGAAATGTAACTTATACTTCCGTACAATTTGCGAATACTACGATTTGAAATGTATGTTCTGAATACGTTATTGTTCGTTCCTATGTATGTAGTTGCATTTCACGATTATATCTAGACATAACCTCGATATAACCATAACAATGCATTATTGCAACTGCATTTCGTGGTATGCTTTTCACAGATATTGTGAACATTCGCAAATGTATAGTGTACAGTAATTACTCAAATTGTGTGGTGTTTGATAAAATTTGCTACTCACTTCAATGATAAACATACGATTTGTTGTGATAAGTCAACGAATTATAGTAGTTGTCTACTATCCACAAAATTTGAATAATTATTGTTTAATTAGTAATAGAAGTATTACAAGAGTTAACATTTATGCTTTGTCCTTGACTTATTTGCAATCGTCAAGTAAGTAAAATTTGTTACAAACTATTTAACAGCGCAACGAAACGGTAAATCTTAGTCAAAGCAAAGTTGTCAATTTTTGGCGCCCTTCGTATGGTAGTAACCATGCACATATATTACTAGTAAAGAGTATCTCACCATGGTGGCAAGTTTCTTTTTAACCGGCTGTTGAAATATTTCTAAAATCATTAAAATATATGTAGCATTTCTAAAAAACTGCTGGATTTTAGCATTTTTAATACATATTATTTGCTAGAAGTTCGAACAGAGCATACAGATTAACCCTTGCAAAACAACTTTGAAATAATAAATGGGAAAACTGTATAGAAATAAATGCATAAATAGGTCAAACCAAAATAATTTTGATAATACTGCACAATATAACAATTAGTGTAATACTAAGATTAGTATTTTCAAGATTTCAATAAATAGACTTGACTCTAAAATAAACAAAAATTACTGTCACGATTGAAATATATAGATTATTATGAAGAGTCACCTTTTAAATTATGTATATCTTTATCATATCACTTGGGGTTAAAATTTCATTGCATGAGCACTACATTTTTCATCATTCGATTGCAGACTCACCGGTTCTAAGCATATAAATACAGCATCATTATCATCGTCGCGGATTAGGCCTCATAATCGTTTTATTAAAAACTTCTGACTAGACGAATTCAACAGCTCAAAACAAAAATAAAACAAAACAAAAGGAGAAGGAAGGATTTATCATCACTTTTTGTCAAATAGAGGTAACTTCGACCGCACTGCACCTTCGCAAACAACCAAACGTGAACATTTAGTACGCTGTGACGGGAGATGGAGACCTGAAACAGTTGCACTACCTGAATGCTGTTTCTCTAATGTACGACGTAAAGCAGCAATGCGTGAATTTAATTGAAGTCCTCCTCTACTGACACCCTGGTGCCTACTTGCACCTTTTTTTTCGAAATACTCCACAATGCTAGATATGTTAGGTTGGAGATCCTGAGTCCAATCCGACCCTGTTACACTACTCACATCCTCACTACTGTCTGTGTAAATGGAAGATGCTCTTTTACAAAGAGCATGTAATTCGGCGGACTCAAGCTCGTCCAGTGATCGTAAGGAACTTACTGCTGTGCCACTGTCCCAAAGGCTGTTTGGCGATAAGCACTCACCTACACTAGAGTAAAAGCCCGATTCGCATGATCCTCGTCTTCTCAAAGTCGTCACAGATGGTTGATCCGCCCCTCCCCCTAAATCACACAAATTGGTACTGGAACTTCCTTTAATAAGTGGGTGTGCAAATAGCGCACCTCTAGTTGGCTGTTTTCGTGTTACTGTAGGCGAACCAGGTAAAGATTTTGGTGATTCTGTTGCTTCTATGAATGGAGACGGTAGCTCGCAGCAGGACGAGAAATTGCCAAGAAACTTTTTAACACCGTGGAATTGTGTGAGCGCAGCAAACGGATTAGTGGTACGAGGTTTATAATGTGGATCTTGACGGCACATTGTTAGTGCATGTCGACGCGCTTTTTCGCTTGGTGTAGGATGAGTAGATAATGAAAAGGTCGATACATCTTCTGAGAGAGATCTCCTGTGAGCAACTGTAAAAATCAAAAAAATAATGTGGTCATAAATAAATATAACAAGTAAAGTTGCAGTCAACAATAGAATTCAACGAATTATAAATTTTAACTCGCAGATATAAAATAACGAACATATTTATTTAAAAAAACGATCTATTGTGGAGTATACCAGTTGTCTACGAGTTTCAGTATGGTTATTGGGAAAGACATGATTTAAGAAATAAGTCATAATGAAACGAATAAAAATGCTTTCAATGTTTTCACATTTTTTTGTATATAAAACAAATTTTATCTGAACTGTAAGAAAGTTCACCCTTCCGAGTCAAGAATTGGGAGAGGATTGCAATACTGTCTCTGCTTATCTGGCAAAATTTGTTTCACATACTCTGGGTATTTACCAGCACATTCAGTAAAAGCCAGATCGAAATTCAAGTCAAATGGAAGTCTTTTGAGTGCTTCTTATCAAAACAGTAATATTGCTTTTGCGATTTTCATAATTAGCAGAGATAAACCCCTCGTAAATCTAAAAAAGAAATTTGCGAAGCGCAGTTTGGATAGCGTTAGTCGAGAAAAGAGCCAATACAATTACAAATTACTAATTCTACAAAAAGTATATGCAAAAGCCAGTGGATTGTTATGTTTATAATTCTAGACTATTCTATAAACTGCATAACACTAACACATCTCAATGAAAACTGCTACTAAGCAACATTTAGTTTTTAGCAAGCTAGTTTCCTTACTTTTTCTGTGGCTCGGTGCTGTGATATGCTGAATGGATAATCCAGACAGTTGTTCCTCGCTCTTTGCAGCTACGCAATAGTTCATCAATCTCACAGCAGCCTCTCGTTCCGCTGTTTCTTTCAAGTCAGCTAATATTTCTCCAAGCACCGAAACTAATTTAGCGAATGTAGGTCTACTTTTTGGCTCTATAGCACAACAAAGAAACGCCCAATGCAAAAAATCAGGTACAACATTTGGATCGCACAATTCCAGAAAGGCCATATAATCTAGACCAAAGTTATCTGTCCGTGGCAGCTGGTCCGGGTCAGCTTCTACTCTAGCTATTAATTCACATAACACGATACCATAACTGAAAACATCGCTCCGTTCATCATAATATTGGCCCTTCAGACATTCAGGTGACATCCAATATGGTGAACCTACAGTACACAGTTTGATAGGATTCTTCGGATCAGGAATTCGTGCTGCCAAACCAAAATCACCGACAAGAGCTTGCATATCGTCCTCGTTGTCAAACTTCTTGACAAGAACATTCTAAAAAACAAAAGAATATATTATTTTTTTATTGTCAAACCATTAAACATATTTATTTGGTAAAGAACTACTAAGATGATCGTTTTTGAATTTAATTTTTTTTTACTTTCGAATACCCTACTAAGTTGTATATCAAGTATAATCATAAGGAATTCTTAAAAATGTTGTAGTATACAGATTTCTCTAATTTGATAACAATAATTGTCCGATAACAAAGATTATAATAGGCAAGTTTCTTATCACATCTCGCTAGACGATTTATAACAAAGCTATCGCATTATCAAGATATTTTTAAATGTACGCATGTATTGTAGTATTTTATAAGACATGGAATTTTAAACCTTATTCTTAAAATATTTCAAATATAGTTCACAGAAATTTTCTAACATACATTAGACAAAATTACTGGCTTCCGAAAGAATAATATAAATTATCGATAATTATTCAGTGAAAGTGTTGCTTGTTTTACACTATAGAAATTAAATGCAGCAACAACCTAAATTAAGTGTTATAATTAATTTATAATTATATTATACATTTGTGCAAAAGTTAGAACCTTCCACAACGTGTAGCAACATTACTAACTATCGTGAACCACAAAAAATGACTTAATTTTTATCAAAATTCAATCAACAATAAGTATCCACGAAAATAAAACCAGTGGCAAAAATAGAAATACGCATTGTATATCCAAGAATTACAATTTTATAAAGACATGTGAAAAGAAAATTACATTAAAAATATAAATGATCTGTCCAATGTGAAGTAAACAGAAAAGAACAATAATTGTAAATTTATCATCATAGTCAAATCAAAAACGTACGCTATAAAAATGTTTAACTTTCAATAACCAACGAATACAGATGACAGATATTCATGTGAGTAGGGTAGGGTGGGGCACCATGAGACGTGGGCCACGATGAGACATTGAAATATTTCTGGTTAGGTAAGGTATAGCCATCTATTAGTCGTGTAGTAAACTATGCCCCATGTGCTGATTTACTAATAAAATTCCTTACGCCGTCAGACCACTCTTAGTTGAGCTTGTGTCGAAGTAGGGTGTTGTTGTGTTCAATCTTTTTCGCGCGCTTTTTTACGATTCTTTGTGTGGAGACAAAATTCAAGGATAAAGGTAAGATATTCATACTTATTTTAAGGTTGGTTAATAAGCTTTCTTTTCAATGTAACACATTTATAAAAAAATTATATTATACCAAATCAAGTCAAATTTTTTGAAGAACGTGTAAATGGGCAACCATGTGACATATTCACGGGGCCACCTTGAGACACTGTCTCATGGTGGCCCACGTCTGCAGTAAGTAATAAATACTTTTAATTAGTGTATTTTATAAACTCCAGAAGTCCAGAGGTCGCAAACGGAAGAGCCAAAAATACAATCACAATATTAGATTCTTCCAATACTGATGACCAACTTGCATCAACATCATCCGAAACACCTCGCTTGACTAAACATTCGCTTAGCGAGGAGAACTCGCAAATTTTTATATAAGTCCTGAAGTATTTCAAGGATACCCTAAAGCAGGAGAGAGAAAACTGAAAAATAGCCAATGAAAAAAGGCTACCAGTTGTATTCCTACCGATACCATTGAGAAAGAAAAGATACAAATTAAATACATGGAAAAGAAGGAAAGCAGAAAACGAAAACTAGAAGAGTCCAAGAAACAAGCTGCTAGTAAGAATATATTTGGAGGAAATAGAAAATCTATCCCAAAAAACAATCCGTCTTCTGATGATGATGAAGAAAAAATATCGTTCGCCGATTCTGATGATTCAACAGACTGGATTCCGGAAGATGAACCTTTCTTTGAAGAGCTTAGAGCTTCATAACGATCCGGAAACCGACAATTTTGTGTTAGTGCAATTTAAAGCTAAAAATAACATATTTTATGTAGGAAAGGTGACGAGACTTTTGAAAATCAACAAACTACGTTGAAGTCAATTTTTTAAGAAAATCTGCAAAGGTCGGGGGTCATTTTGTTTTTCCGTCCGAACCTGCAGTAGTTCCACTTGAAGATATAAAATTGGTTTTACCGTTGCCATCTGTTCTGGAAAAAACCAAAAGACTGCAGTCTTATTACAAATTTGAAATTAATTTTAATAAATTGAACATACGCTAAAAAAATTTGTCAGTGTTTTTATATTTTAGTCTCAGTGTCTATTGTTCTTGAATATTTTCTATTAAAAGTTAGTGTTGAATAAAGGTTTTCTTTAAATTTTTTAATTTCTTTCTATATTTCATCATGTCTCATAGTGGCCCACGTTGCGGGCCACTATGAGACATGACAGAAAAAAAAGAAAATTTAATTCTTCCTTACAAGACCTCAATTTGTTATATGTGATGATAAACTAAAAACTTTTTCCGTCTCAAGGTGGCCCACTCCCCCC
>SMLS01034153.1:0-15840 GCA_004785975.1 Popillia japonica | reverse complement strand
TAAATACGTTTAGTAAGGCATAATGAAAAGTTTGCGTGACGACTGATTTTATTTAAAAAAACAGCTTGACATGCATTCAAAAATGATAGTCGCAGATTTTGGAAATTAGATATTAGATCATTGTCACCAGCTACTTCCGGTTAGGAGGTTGTGCTACTTTGAATACTATGGTTTGCTGCTTACATATGTATGTATGTATGGTAATAGTTGTTACAAAATTTAAGGTGATTACTTAATATTACTTTAATAAACCGAGTTTAATGTTTTTTCAGAACAATTTATTTCTAATAATACCTTATTTGATGCAGTTTAGGATTTCTTTTTAAACTAGTAGTTGCTATAATTACTACAATTTTAACTATACATGGGGCACTAGCGATTTACTACTGTATTATATACAAGTAATACTGCAGAACCGCCTTCTTCGTTTTGTATTGTCGTAACCCAATCTACGAAAGTACGTTCCGAGCCATTGCTAGTTTGTTTCTTGTCTTAACTGCTCTTCTTCATTGTCTTTCCGATTTACCAGCGATTCTTTCTCGCGTGCGACGGCAATCACTTCTAGTGGACGTGCTCCGATTCCCGATGGCCCGGTTTAAATCTCGTTTCTTTTGGCCGATAATGAAATTCAATGATCATTTGAGGGATAAATCTTGTTGGTGAAGGGCGAATGCGGGCCTGCGGTGTGCGAATTGTGGATGAGATGGGTTGGTAGGGTGGCACCGATGCCACTCTAGTTTAGAAAATTAAACCGTCAAGTCAGACGGAAACGGGAAAAATGAATGGACGATTCTAGCGATTAACATACCTACTGAGCGTCGTTTTATATCGATTTTGCCAAAAGAGATTAATAACTTAACGTGATGATAAGAAATAGAAGTTCTAGTTGGAATTTTTACTTTTTATTGGATCTTTCGAAGAATTTGTTTGTAGCTTGAAGATCTGAATAGAATTTGCGCATTATAAGGTTACTGGTAAATTTATAAGAAACGGCAACGCTTTTAAGATCTACATTGACGTCTAAGATTGAAGCCAGAAGTAAATGAATGGAAATTGCATAATAACCAATTGCGATGTGTTAGATGATGAAAATAAACTTATAAGTATGAAAATCCATTATAATCAATAATCATCAAAATATATGTGAAGTATAAAATTCTTAAAAATTAATCTTAGGAGCTTATAAACGGCCGGCACGGAAATTGTAACAAAGAACATGTGCGAACGTTTTCACCAAAGTTAACAGACAGACATAGTAAAATTATGTAGGATTATTAGGCGTATGTATTGTAAGTTTTAATTTAATTTTTAATTATTGGCACTGGAGCGAATTCGATGAAGATCAAATTGTTGGTTTCCGCAAAGGTGGCTTTTAATTCCCAGTGCAAGTTGACTAGACGACGTACTTGTCAAGTAGGATAATGCCTATGCCTATGCAGTGAAAATTTTCTAAATCGTTTCGAAGAGGTTGATGACAATATCTTGCTATAATCATTCAAATATCTGAACGTCAATCCAATAGAACATATGTATATAGGATATTTTGAGAAGACAGCTTATGAATTTGGTCAATTCTTCGCAAACGTCCAAGAAATACCGGTAACTTGTGAAATCAAAGCCACAAAGAGTGAGGAAGTGTGAAACTAATAGCAGTGATTGAGTATCAATACCAAACTTCGTATTAAATGTGTGTTCCTTTTCTTCTTTCTTTGCAATTGTTATGTTTAAATGTTCAATACGTTTCTATTACGTTTCGTTAAAAAATTTGCATCTTTGCTCGATGTTGTAATTTCTATTTCATATAAGCTTGGTTAAGTAGAGACAGGTTGGTATTACGTAGTAGCGTAACTTACCCAAACTTATGACGTATCGGTGCATACGAAAACGTAACAAAATAACTTACACAAAATGTGACAGGGAAACGGCAACGATATACTCCCAATAATAAAGTTCATTTATACTTTCGAATGTGCTATTTAAGCCAATTTTCTCTGGTTTGGTTTAAACAGACAACTGTATATACTAGCAATGGATTACAATCGTATATGCATCAGATAAAATATCATTGGGCAAGTTGTTTGTGCATATTCGCTATTACATCACCTTCACAATAAAGAACCGTTAATTGAGCCGTAAGCGGATGGATAAATAAACGCCTATATCGCAGATATAGGATGATATATTATAGTAGTTGCTTATAGCACGCCATGGGAAAAACATTGCTATTGACGATTCCCACAAAGAGTTTGGAGGATGTACTATATTCCCAGTAATTGATGAGGTATTGTCAACTGCCAATATATTAGAACCTTGAAAAGTTAGTTACTTCATAATTCCCATATACAAAATGGTAATATGAAACAATGGCGACTATATATCATTGAGCACGATTTCGAGGCCAGGTTTGTATCTAGTATCTGATTTTGTTCTAACATAAATATCTTTTACTGCAGTTTACTAGTCGTTTCGGCGTATAGTTGAAGCACGCAGTTGTTGTTCGTTGGTTTTATAAGATCATTTTGGTGATATAGTGGGATATACTTACGTATAAGTACACATGTACAATATAAAATAGCTGTAACGTGTATCTCGGAAACGAACATGACAAATGCATTGGAAACTTCGGGAGTTAGGGGTTACTGTTACAATTGTTACAATTCTTACGATTGACGTCAAATATTTTGTTATGCTAGAGGTTATATAAAATTTATACAATCCTAATTACATATGTTCCAATTTTCGGTTTTTACCATATCTGTTCATTTCCAATGTAATACTTTTATTATTTGGTTGTGTTTGTCACGTCACGCTTCAAATTCATTGGGAGACTATTGGCAAACAATCCTTAGTCCAAAGTTTTGAAGAACTTGACGGGTAGTAATTGTTCTGTTAGTAAGATGTGGTTTGCCAAGCAATGCATCAATTACTACCACTATGATAATTACCTGTATTTCCAACATTGAGTTGAATTTCTAAGCTATTATGTTATATCCTGCGGTTGTAATTTGATTTTAATAAACCCAAGTTCATATAAGCTAGCGATTCCTAAGCGGCGACACAATAATAATATTCGCAATGTGTAAAATAAATGCAACATCGGCATTTCCTTGGGCAAAATAATATCAAATTTTTGATGACATGCAATTAAACGTTTCCAGTAATTGACTGAACGTGACGTTGGGGTTTCATAAATATTTACTCATAATTTGTTTTCCTGAGGGCATGTCGCAGGTCTTGATATATCTCGAACGTCAATCACTCTAACAAATGCGCATAAAAGAAAAGGAAAGGAGAAGAAATAGGATTATGAAGGGTATTCAAAACCGTTTAGGAGTCAATGGTCGCCAATTTGAATATAACGCCTTGTTAAATATTTATGAGGTTCGTTGAATTTTGTTATTATCTAACTTCGTCCTGCGGAGGATTTCGCCAGAGAAATTATTAAGTGAAGCGGTTAGGTTTTCTACGCATTATTCGATTTAACTTGCATTTGAATCAGGGAATACCGGAATATATTTATAACCACGCTTCTAGTGCAAATATGTATATATATGTAGGAAATATGTATAACTAAGGCTAGAAGCCACTGATTATAACATTACTATTTTGCGTATTAATAATCTATATACATCTGATATTCTCTTTCTTAGCAATATAGTTTTCTGATTTCTTCGGCTCAATATATATAGTATATGTAGTTAAACCTCAATAATTACCAGTAATTGTTTTGTTGTAGAACGACAATTTTACATTAGCGCATTGAATTGACGTATTGTGTAATAAACAATGTTAATAATAACGCGCATTGACGTATATGATGTATACATTGACCGTATATGAACTATACGGTGCTAACTTCGCAAGCTAAATAGTACGGTTCTAGTCGGATACAGAATGGAGTGTCAGAATTTCTAGTGGGCTTTTAGAAGCCACATAAGTTTAGTAACCTATGGTTGCCAACAATATCCAATCTTTGTTTTCTTTTTGTTTTATTGATAACTCTATTTTAATAGCTAGGCTTTGCTTGGCGTTAACCTATTGCTCTAGAACAATAAAATTACTATTATTACTAGTTATGGCAAACTGAGTGAGTTATAGAAGTCTTCAAGCAAGAAATGTTATTAAAGCAATCGGAGACCAAAATGTTGGCAGTTTGGCGATACCTCATAAACGCCAAATGGCTTTTGTGGCCTCATAGTAAAACGCATAAGTAGAAGTGCCACGAAGAAAACGCTTATGAGTGACTCCTGAATCCTACATATTAGATTTTATGCATCTCTAGCAGGAACAGTGTATGTTACTAGAAAGAGCAAACAAGTTTAGGGACGAAAGATGTAATACTTCTAATATTCATATAATTGAATTGATAATGACCTACGAAAAAATAAAATAAATGATGAAAAGAAGAGATGATCGGGCATGTCTCCCAGCGAGGAACGGAAATGTATCGCGTATATTAGGGTAATGGAAAGCATTACCTATAATCATATATGTACATATATTTGCAACATTTTGGGAATGTGTTTTTTCCTTGGTACTACTAAATTGACCGTTTTCATGCAAATCGAAACTATGTATTAAATTTGGCATAACTTTACTATGCACATACTTTACTGTAGTTTCAAGGTTCCTACTGTGTACAGTCCGGACAGCCAAATTTCAGTACAATCTACTTCTGTAATAATAAGTGAAATAGCGTGCAATATTCTAGATATTGCCAACATATCAACTCTTCTATCAATTTCCATTACTTACTTTCAATATTTTTAGGCGCACTTACGTCACTTTACTACTACACATTATTTTTGTTCGTTCATGCATGCTTCCGTCGAAGACTTCATAATAATTGTTATACATACATATATCACTTTAGCAAATCTTGACGTATGCAGTGGCACAACGTCAATATCAGTCAATATCAGGTCAATATATTATGGTCAGTATTAAGAGGTTATAATTCAAATTCGTGTAATGTACATAACTGTTAACTGTGTAATGATTATTGATTAAATAATGATTTTTGATTAAAGATATGCTTTTTTACAGCTTTAAATATTCAACTTCCATGGTACGTTGAATTTGTAGTTCCGTTTTACAGATTTGTGTTGTATGGACTGTAGTTCCGTTATAAACATCGTAACTTTGTGGAATTGGACAGTAGAACCTTTTATTGTATGGAGGCAAGCGAAAGTAAAAAATATGGCGATTACTGGACATAAGCAAAACATACGTAATCAACTTTTGTAAAAGATCGAGCGGTTAATATCAACTCTGATTTCGAGATCGCTGCAAGGGGACATTATATAGAAAGTTTAGAAGCTCGCAAACTTTAACGTTAAATTCTACTTTAAAAGGCAATCGGCCTTTCCGATTCAGAGAAGGTAAAGAATTCTGAGTTCTCTACTTTCTGTTACCCTAGAATTAGACCTTTCCAGTTTCTATTTACTCGAAGAAACTTCACTGTTAAAAAGTGTCAATAATTTTATTTGACAAATTGAAATTTTGCGACAATTATGGACCTTAAAATTTAAGTTGTTAACTTTGTAAATAAAGGCAAATTGAAATTGTATTAACTTCGTGTTTTACTTCGTGTTCTATTTTTCGTTGTATTCTTTCACAGTTGTTCTTGCTCGACTCTTATCTACAAATTTAGAACTAAAACTGTAGTTACTTTCTACAGTAATGTTCTCGAGTTACTCGTTATCAGATTCGTAATACTATCTACATAAATTCTATCATGTAGTTGTTTAATTTGTAAGAGAGTGTAATGTAATTGCAGAGATTCCAATTTGCAGATGGGCATTTTTATTAATCGATTATTAATGTTATTCGCGTGACTGATACTATTTGTAATGCCGCTAATTACTTTGGTTAACTTGGGGAATGGAAACTTACTGGTATTTCATATTTAGGAACGTCGAAATTTTAAATGGAACACCCTGTATATTTTTGTGCAAACGGTAGAAAATGAATTTCTTCATCAAATGATATTACATTTCCCTACACCTAAAATGAATATTTTAGGAGCTATTCGCAAATTATGTGAATGTATTCGGAAACTTCATGTGAGCGCTAAAGGTGGCTATGAAAATTCGTCACAGTTTTAGCGTGATGTCTAATTTTCTAATGACAGTTCGATAGCGTGTTGATAAACATCCTAGTATATCACACAGTTCCTAATCTAGTTTACGAAAATGTCACATTTAGGATTGACAAATCAGGATTACCTGAATTTATAGATAATTTATGGCGAGTCCGGAAAAAATTGTAAGTAGAACATGTGCTTTATTTCCACAAAGGTATCCGGACAGGCCAATTCCATCTAAAGATGTAGTGCGACGGTTAGTTAAAAATTGTTTAGAACATGGACAGTTTAGGCCTAAATTTTAAAAAAAATAAATAATTGATGGCGAAGTATGTAGTTGAAATTAGTGTGATGGGATATTTCCATACCAACTCCACTGCATCTCTTCGAGAAGCAGCGACAACTTGAAAATTTCAACAATGTCCATTCAAAGGGTATTAAAAAGACATAAATGGAGACCATTTTCCACCACCAGGTGCGGCACATACATCAGCAGGATTTCTTAAATAGGGTAAATTTTTGTGAATTCTTCACTATAGCTTGTCAGGACGACGAAAATTTTACGAAAAAAATCATTTGGATTGACGAAGCTAAATTTACCAAAAATGGCCTCTTTAATAAACATAACAGTCATTTTTGGGCAGCCGAAAACCCCCATGTAACGAGAGAAAGGGGATATCAGGAAGTTGGCAATTTAATGTTTTTTGCGCAATCAAAGATAATCGCATATGTTGTCTACATTTTTATAACGAAAATTTAAATGGCGAAAGGTATTTAGATATATTACGCAATATTGTGGAAGAAGAACTTGATACATTGCCTATTATCGAATCAAATACTGCTTGGTATCAAATGGATGGTGCACCGGCTGACAGCACACCAGATGTATACTTATTCTTGGAGAGGATATTTGACAAAGTTTATTGCAGGTCCATACTTGTAACCTCCACGTTCACCAGATTTGACCCCTATGGATTTTTTCCTTTGGGGCTATGTTGAGGACAAAGTTTACAGTACTCCGGTGACAAATGCAGAGGAAACAAAAGAAAGAATACGAGTAGCAGTAAATTCATTAACAGATGCGCAAATACAAAAGCTCACTAGTAATCAAGTGCTAAAACCAATTAATAAATGCTTGGAACTGAATGGGGCTAATTTTGAACAAAATTTGAAATAATTTATTGCTTTTTAATACCTTATTTATTCATTCTTAACATACTTAATTAGTTTTTTTTAGTGTTATCTTGGTTACAAAATAAATTTTACTATTCTGTTTCTCCTTAACTCAAAAAATATATTTGCTTTTGTTTCTTTATTAACACAAACTGTCATTAGAAAATTAGACATTACGCTAAAACTGTGACGAATTTCCACAGTCACCTTTAGCGCTCACACGAAGTTTCTGAATACATTCACATAATTTGCGAATAGCTCCCAAAATATTCATTTTAGGTATAGGGCAATGTAATATCGTTTGATGAAGAATTTCATTTTCTACCGTTTGCGACAAAAATATACAGGTTGTTCCATTTAAAATTACGAAGTTATTAGTGTTTGAAATTTAACATATTAGGTCGGTAAATAATAACACCATGTATAGTATTTGCGCACAAGTGAAAATAATTTTCGATAGCCCATCTTAGTAGCTGTCTAACTTCCAATAATCATTCATCAACTCTTCTGCATACCGAAGAAATACGTCACTAAGTACTAGGATCCATTTGATTAAATTTTTTATAAAAATCAAGTTAGCTATAAAACGGTAATGTTTACACCAGTCGAAATAAATGATCTATACGCCAAATTTGTTGCTGAATTCAATTGTTTGAAAAAAATTGGGTAATCCATTTAAAAAAATGAAGTTGATTGTGCTTCCGGTGAAACCGGAAATAGAAAATATGTACTAATATTTTCTAAAAGTTTGCCCTCATGCCCAAAATAACTCTGCAAATTTACAAATATGGAACTTGCTTAGTTGCTCCGATATGGCTAACGTAAGCTCGTCCTGTTACACCCTGTTAATAAAAGTCTCACATTAGTGCTTAGAAGAGAAATTGAATATAAACTTTTAATATACAGGGTTGCCCACTTGGCCTTTGTTCGTAAACAGTACGTTTACTATTGATTTTAACGGAAAATGTTAAGATGCATTTTTATTCGAATATTTGCCGTTTACAATGTAAAAATATTTCGAGTTTCCTGAGGAACTTGATTTCGTCTGTACAGGACCGGACTCAGTTTTTTTAAATGGAACACTCTATATATTTTTATAGCTTTGATATGTATACCGAATTTTAAGTCAATGTTGTTAAGACTTTTATTTGCAAAAGTCAACTCGTTTAGGAGAAAAAACAAGTTTTTTGAAAATTCCCACCGAAATTACAGTTCATTCAAAAAATCGTATCTATTCAATCGTTGACTAAATATTGCCCAAATTCGAGATTATCAAAACCTAGAAAGTGGTATAATTTTTGGTATGTTGATTTTTAACGAAACTTTTTGTAAAAGGACTTTATTAATATTCCTCTGGCAACCACAGAAAAAGGGAAAAAAATGATTTTTTTTAAATGGAACCACCTGTATATGTTATCAGGAATGAATTCCTTTAAAAATTTACTACGATTTTTGTTAAACGTGTTCTATACCCAAAGGCAATAGTTTCTAAGATAATTACCATTAATAACATGTTGCTCAGAAATTTTGCTGGTCTTTTAAATTAGAGTTAAATCAGTAACAAATACACACTATTTATAACAAATATTTAATTATTATTATAAAAGTATTGTAGTGTATTATAGTCACATAAAAAAGAAATGATGCAAACTACAAAATGCTTAAAATCAATTTAAAATAGCTTCAAAAACCCCGCCATTATTTTCTATACACAGCCTTACACGATTTGTAAAACTTTCGTTAACATTTTGTAACATTGCGGGGCTTATTGACCTGAAAGCTTCACGTATTCTTTCATATCGTCGGAAGGCGGTTCTTGGTACAAGCGCTCCCTGACATATCCCCACAGAAAGAAGTCAATTTTGGTAATATCGGGTGACCGGGGTTGCCAGTTCACAGCTCTTCCTCTGCCAATCCATCTCTCGGGATATGTATTGTTCAGAGAGGTTCTTATTACCATACCGTAATGGGCAGGAGCGCCGTCATGAAACCACATGAATTGACGCACTGTCAATCGGATATCTTCTAGTAAAATAGGCAATTCTTGCCGCAAAAAATATAAATAAGTTTGGCAGTTTAAGTGTCCATCGAAAAAAAGGGTCCCACGACGTATTGACCAAGAATTGCACCCCACGTATTTAGCGACCACCAATGCTGGCGGTGAACTTCTCTTGATAGATGTGGGTTTATATCGGAATAATGGTGGTAATTGTGCCTGTTCATAAACCCGTCATTATGGAACGTTGATTCGCCGTAAATAAAACAAAATTAAAAAAGTCTCTGTCTAATTTTGCATTGGCCCAACGACTAAAATCTGAACGACCTAGAAGATCATCTCCAATATGTTTGTGGTGCTTTTGAAACCGATATAGGTGAAATTTTTCGTTTTTAATGGTACGCCAAACTGATGCCTTGCTAAATTCTGCAATGTCCTCAATTTGCTTAGCACTTCTTCTTGTGTCTTCAACTAAGGCTGTCATTCTTATTGGTTTATTGTTCTCACTTAGAACTAATTTGTCACGTCTAGGTTTCGAACATGCCACATTTCCGCTAGATGACACGAATCTTTCAAAAAGAATCTCAAATGCCGATATGTCTGAATGGCGTCGATCGGGATACTTATCTTTGTAGACACGCGTAGCCAACAACGGATTCCTTAGGCATTCACCAAGAATGAAAACCATATCGACTAATTCATTATTTAGGAAACGTGACATTTTCGGTTATATTTTGGGCTCTTTGTGCAAATCGGATAGCATAATTTGTCATATAAATTATAATTTTAGTGACATATGTATAATATGTTGTTTTCGCATTGCAACTATTATTTTCACGGCATTCAAAAGAACAACGAACTTTCTGAGTAACATGTTATTAATGGTAATTATCTTAGCAACTATTGCCTTTGGATATAGGACATGTTTAACAAAAATCATAGTAAATTTTTAAAGGAATTCATTCCTGATAAAATATACAGGTGGTTCCATTTAAAAAAAATCATTTTTTCCACTTTTTCTGTGGTTGCCAAAGGAATATCAATAAAGTCCTTTTACAAAAAGTTTCGTTAAAAATCAACATACCAAAAGTTATACCACTTTCTAGGCTATGATAATCTCGAATTTCGTCAATATTTAGTCAACAATTGAATAGATACGATTTTTTGAATGAACTCTAATTTCGGTGGGAATTTTCAAAAAACTTGTTTTTTCTCCTAAACGAGTTGACTTTTGCAAATAAAAGTCTTAACAACATTGACTTAAAATTCGATATACATATCAAAACTATAAAAATATATAGGGTGTTCCATTTAAAAAAACTGAGTCCGGTCCTGTACAGACGAAATCGAGCTCCGCAGGGAACTCGAAATATTTTTACATTGTAAACGCCAAACGTTTGAATAAAAATGTATTTTAACATTTTCTGACAAAATCAATACTAACCGTACTGTTTAAGAACGAAGGCCAAGTGGGCAACCCTGTATATATTTTTATAACCTTTTTTAACTTATCTTATTATCCAGATAGTTTTTCCACTTTTTAGGTGAATAATAACTATTAGGTACTTTTGTTCGATTTGCAGTGTTATCATTGACCTAAAAAATGGAAAAACTATCTGGATAATAAGATAAACTTTTAACTCAACGTTTTCGCAAATTACCTTCCATTATGGATTTTCTGAAAACTTCAGATTTTTAATTGGTCAATATTTTTCTAGGATCTGCAAAAAATGTGGTTATTGAATTTATACATTAAAAGAATGGCAGACACTCCTTCAATCAATGTATAATTCAATGTATTATTTCATGTATCATTACTGAACCAAGAAGTGTGTAGGTACTAAATCATGCAGGAATAGGTTAGGTTATTTCACATTTTCGGAATTAGCCTAATTATATCAGTGGAGATATACATATTGCTGGCAATACATACATTAACACTATTTGTTTAATATTGGACATGTTAATTCTATAATTCACAACTTAACGGTCCATAATAAAGTTAATATTATGACAAGTATCCTCTCCTATGTAAGATCTATGGTAACTTGTGTAACCTGATTGGCGCACTAAAGCTACACAGAAGCGACCAATTATAAAACTCGCGAACTTACCAACATTAGCTTGCCTGTGTATTAATGATGCCGCAAAAAGCACGCCAAAGCCACTATGGAGACCATGCTGAACTTTGCTCCCTTGAATATTTACATAATGATATGTGGTGCCCAGAATAACCACCGAGATCACAAAGCTTATGCTTGATATGGGCTTTGACATAATGACTCCCAAGCTCTCCTTTAACAAAGGCTTTAAGGTTGCGCGAGATTGGAACAAGTGAAGAGTAAAACAGAAACCTCAAATTTAAACACAGATCTGGTACGCAGACGAGTCACAAAGAACGACAGAGCAGATGTATATGGCGGATGTATATGGAGCAGATGTATATGGCGTAACCTTGAATCATGAAAAATATATGATATTAGGGCAGTATACCACCGTGCATCAAACGGAAATAATAGCAATAGAGATATGTGCTCGAAGCGCATAGGAAAAACAATCTAATGGCCAGCTGATTCATATGCTATCGGATGGCCAGGCGACTCTGAAAACTATCTTCTTATAAGATATCCTTAAAACTAGCTTGGGACTGCGTGAAAACACTAAGAACTCTGGCAAAACACAAAAAAATAGCGTTGGTGGAAGTGCCGGGGCATAAGCACATACCGGGAAATGTATGAAGAAACAAGCTGGCAAGAAAAGGCTCTGCAAGAATATTCCCTGGACCTAGTCAGTAACTAAGATGCAATAAGTGCTGCAGTGGCTGGGTGTATTACAAAAGCACACCAGGTACACTGAAACAATGTTGAAGGGCAGTTACATTGCAACCGGATTATGGTTTAGCTACTCCAGTATTTAGCAGCATATGTGCCAGCTCTAAGCTAAGTACAGCTTAGAGCATTGCCGGGTCTGCTAAGAGGACACGGCGGTGTAAGAAAATATATATCTACATATAATTGGATTAGATCTCTCAAGATGAACCAATTTGTGACTGGTATTGCTGGGAACAATTAACCTACTAGCCGGTCTATCGAAAATAGATTTACCACACAGGCTATTGAATCTAGTAAAAAGGATTGTTTATGTAAAAAAATCACTAGGCACGGACTAATAGAATAGACCACGGACCGCGGTGTTAAGGGGCTGATGTAAAGACCTGACTCGTATCCAGTGTTCATTTAAATCCAATCTTCTTTTATGATTTTATTTCACTATAACTGCTCCCCAATCGTGAAAATACTATTAAGAATGAAGAAAGAGCAAAGTCTACGTCTCGGTCAGTGATTGGATTAGGAGAGAATAATTCTTTGAAATAACGTATTTTTGTAATGTTGATAGTAGTTATTAGTAGGCATTACTAGTTAATGTTACTGTTAGTATATAGACATATTATTACGTCGTCATATGTGGCAATAGAGACTACTACAATATAACCTTAATATATTCGTTATTGCTAAGAATACTGAAGTAGAACATAGGAACAAATAATATACGTCTTCCGTGTTCAGATGGTCGGTGATATAAAATTTTCCAAGCAATATCCAAAATCAACTCTTGTGTATGCATATTTAACCTGACCTTATTTCCTAGACTGGGATAGTGCAAGTACAAGAAATATAGATAAGGTAAAACATTTAATATAACGCTGTATAAGAAGGTATTTTACGACGTCCGTATATCATACCGGAGGCAAATGTTTCATTCTTTAATGGGGCTCACGTGTGCAGTATGTTATTTGATAAGTCCAAATGGTGGGTAACTCCGATTCTTGCAACACTGCCGGCTCTTTCTCCGGTTGAAACGGTATAAGGGTTTGGCCGTTGCTGGCAGTCTATCATTAGGAACGAGCGGGCGTCGACAGTCCAATGTTCGACCAACGCCGTTCGACTGCATCCATATATTACACTTGTTACCACTCTATTTCAGATATACACTATCTATTTTCTCTTTCTTTCTCCTCAAAACAGTCTCTCTCTTTAGTTATATCGTGTGGAGTACATCTATGGTCGACGAGAACTTCGCAACTTGGAACTAGTACAATGATACAGGAAAGTTTCACAACAAATATCAATAAACTATAAATTGAAACAAAGACAGATATACTTCAGGGTTGAAAAACACCTCACGCTTTAGAATTATATATTTAACCTGACTTATGCTCAAATAGATAGTTGAAATTGTACCAAGATTTTTAATGATTCTATAACAGCAAGTATTTATGACATTTGTAAATCTCACTTCATTCTGCAAAGGCGTATCCACTCTGTGTTAAGTGAAATTATATGGTTGTTGTAGGTACCTAGGAATCACATCACTATCAATCAATGCAATCCACACCCAAATTACACAGCAAGAGTTGTAGCAGTCGTCAGTCAAATGGTACAGGTTAAGAATCCTATACAACTAGTGGCCAAAACATTACAAAGCAATTATCTGTTGTACAGACAATATTCTGCCTTTAATGCACTTGACAAATATAGAAAATTATAAAGTAATCTGTCATTAGAAAATTATACGCAGTGTAATGATACACTGGCGATTGGTTAGCTACAATTTTCGGACTACAGTAGACCAGTGTACAGGAAGAGAGATCCGAACAATAATTCAACTTACGCGGGACGTCATTAATGCTTTCGAACGTCGAAGATTCTTACTCGGCAATAAATTTCCCAAGAACATTAAACGCCACTTTTAATGTACGTTCGCTTCATTGAGTCCTGTTTTGTCACACTGTATGTGTGTGTGTTTGTGTGTGCGTATGTTGTTCATTTGAACATGTTCGTATTTATTGACGGCGTTAATGTCGCCTGCAGCTCGGTTTAATAAGCGCTTTATTGCTCGTTCTCTAATTTTAGTAGGAGCTGAACATACATTTATTAACTATTTGCATAACCACGAGTACACTTTGAATGTAGTCGACGGGTCACTGGAGACCGACTTATATACATATAGTTACTATCTTATCTACTAGTAGATTTTACTTTGTACATTAAGTATTCACTAACTGTGCTTAAAGCGGATCGATAAACCAAAACTATTTTGTTTTAATTAGAATATATGTACATTTTTATAAACATTGCACATATGTGTCTATGTAGAAGAATATGTACATATCACTTCACAGACTTACTTACATGTTTAGACGATGTGATAACTAAGTCGAATTGGTCGAATCTTTTATTCGCCACCAAAAATAAAAATCAAAATGATTAAGATCTGGAGATCTAGTTGACCATGCAATAGCAGCTTCTTTGCCAGTCCACTTTAGATAATTGTTGTTGGCAAAGTTTCGGACTTCAATTGCGAAATTTCTTCTTCCATAAGAAACTGTAGGTAATTGGCGGCATTTAATCTTGCTGGAAGCATAGAAGGACTAATTACCAAATTATCGACTGTCATTCCAAACATTCACAGAAAATTCAGACTGGAAGTTAGCCAAACGTATTGATCTAGCATTGTCTATTGCCCACCTGTGTATGTTTTTTATTTTGCCGACACTGCTGCTGACGTTCCACCTTTTCAAATTCGCCAAACCGTCATTCGTGATACCCCAATTTGTCTGCTAGTTCGACGTACGGTAGTTGGATCTCTAGTAATAGAATACTTACTTGTTCGTCTATATCTACTGGTACATTTAGTCTTCTGTCAAAAGGATAGTTACATAATCCAAATTCTCGAACTTGTCAGTGTATTTTTGTGAAAGTTCTCTTATTAGGAATTCTTGTATTTTTGGAAACCGATGTTGGGAGCAATATTTGCTTGAGGTGAAATCCCATTAAAAAACCCATAAATAAAATGCATATCCTTATATTCTTCAGTCGAAAATTGGTAAAGCATTTCAAGTTTTAATAGAAATAATTAAGTTACCAACTCGAAATCCGTATCAAGTGAGATTCAAACTATATCATGTAATATCAAATTTCTATTTGACTATTTGTTGTTTATAACTTGTTAGACCTGGAAGGACTTCGGAAGGAAAAATAATCGACCTACCATTTTTGTGTTTTTTGATTTTAGAATTAAGTTTCGTGCTCAGGAATTTTAGACATAACGATACTGCGCTACCAGTATATTTCACTACCTTGAAGAATGCTGTTAGCGATCGTAGCACATTGAATTAGATAGTGGACGCAACTATTTATGCCAGAATTTTCAAACTACAAGTTGACCCAGCAAAGATTTAGTAAATTTATCAAAATATTTAAATTTAGCAAAATAGAAACAATTTAAAAATAGAAGTCGTACGGAATAGCACCTCTATCCTTCTAAAGGTAAATATGTTGACTATATTATCACGAATACATTTTATATTTTGATAATTGGAAAGAGTATACTTACTGAGATTATATCCGGAGGCTAACTCGATCTACGGAAGAGATGAGTTGTTTATTCCCTGGCTGATGGAGAGTGCTCCCTAGAACTTACCCCATATCTTCTGACAAGATCTTTGTTATACTAATGCAAGAATTTAACTGTCTTGTTAGATCATCGGTCAATTCCATCATCCGTAATCTTCTGTCAGAGTATT